>JARHVA010006877.1:525000-570000 GCA_037957365.1 Torreya grandis
CCTAGATAACTATGTAGTATTTCTCAAATTTAAAGTCACATGACATACATTCTTTGGGAAAAATTTATGAAAAATATGAGGAGAAAGTTGAATAGGTATAAAGGTAAATATATTACATAGTTTAAATGCATTTTATTTATAAATACAATCTTACAAGCCAAATCCATTTATTATCTCTCTCCCCTGAAATCCATAACAGGTGTTTTGAGTGGAATGAATAGAATTCTCATAATTTTCCTATGGAAACTAAAAATCAACTATTTAAAACTTCCTATGTTATCCTAGGAGGAAGTATATAAAATTAGTACATGGGGGAGAGGGGGGGGGGCGCATAAATAAGGAACCTAGACAAAGTCAACATGGCCCTTAGTGCCAAACTAGTTCAAAGAATGGGAACTAGTCCAATAGCAATATGGAACATATTACTGAGAGATAAATACCTATATGATAAGAATATACAAATAGTATTTATGGTAGAATAAATATCAATTTTATCTACTATTTGGAATTACATGATAGAAGTAATAAAATATTATTCTAAAAGGTATATTCCATACATTTTGAAATGTGGAAAATACAAACATTTGGGATGGAAAATGGATTACCTAAAAATATCTAAGACTAGATCCCAACATAGATAAAGTAAGGGAAGAAAATATTCAAAAATGGGGAATCAAGTTAAAGAATCATTTGATATAAATTATAGATCAAGGCCACAAAAATTTCATCTAGAAAAGTTTCCAAAATGTTGATGGTACCAAAAATGAAAGCCAAAAGATTATGAGTGGCATCATACAAGGCTTTTGAGTTCATTGGAGTTTAGAAAATGACTTGTTAAATTAGATTCAAAAGGGTACAAGGGACAATTCAATTATATAAGGCTATGAAACATAAATATAAACCCATCCCAACACCTTGGAATAACATATATGGACCAAATTTTGAGGATCTAAGGCTTGGTCGAAATCAAAATCCTTCCTATGTTAGCCACACATAGAAAGATTTAAAAATTGAGAATTTAAAAAAGAAGGGTGTTGAAGGGAAATCATGATGTGTGTAATTTAAAAACAATTAAGAGAGTCCTGACCACCTTTTAATTCATTATGGGTAAACCTTAGAACTTTGGAATGAGTTTTTGGACAATTATAATTAGAGGTGGGATTTTATCAATGACCTCCCACATCATCGTATGGCTTGGTGGATTAACATGAGACTAAATGTTTTAATGGATATATGGGACATGGGACAAACTCTCCTAAATTGGAAAGCTTTGATTGAATGGAATACCATAATCTTTGTGTATAATGGCAGAAATAAGACCTTGAGAAAGTCTGGTTAGAGTTAGAGGCTAATGTTAGTCAGATTGTATCTACCTATAAATATATAAAATATGAGACAAATCTAGAGGAATTTAAATTCCTTCAAAATTAGGGGAGGATCAGGAAAATTTATGATACCTTATGGATAAGTAATAAGTAGATAATGGATACAACTAGATAAAATGTCAAATGGGCTTTGTTAGAACACATGAGTTATAAACTAAATGTTGATGGGGATTCAAAGAATAACCCAAGAGAGTTGGGAGTAAGGAAAATTATAATAGATTATAAAGGATTGGTGTTGGTATATAAATTTGTCTCCAATATAATGTATACAAATAGCATAGTGAAATTTGAAGGACTTATTCTTGGATTGAAGTTATCCTTAGAAAAAAAAAATAAAAAAAATTACAATAGAACGGGACTTGTTCATAATTAGCAAAGCTATGAAGGGATGTGAAGAAATTAATCATAGAATTAAATTAATAATTCAATAAGTGTAAATTCATTTAAAATAATTTAAAATAATAAATTAGAAAAACATCATGAGAGAAAAAAATCAAGTGACAGTCTCGTTGGAAAACTATGGGATTCTATCTCACTCAAATAAAAAGAATGGAAATATGGAGAATAATTCTGATGACAAAGACATGAAGGAATTAGAAGGAATCATTAAAATAAAATTTTAAGTCTATTAAATAAATCATTGGGTAGTGAATCTATGAAACATAGAGTTGAAAGTACAAGGTCATTTCCTAATCTAGCTTTAGAAAGCACAAGGTCATCGCTATTATTACTGCAAATTTATTTGGAAAAGAAGAAAGGCATTTTTGGCATTTGGGAAAGAACCAACACGTGTTTTCCTATCTAAGAGTGTACCTCGAAAATTTTCACCGTTATTTTATATGCCATTAGTAAGATTAATACCATTTTTAATAAATTAGTCTTCCTACCTGGGCTTCTCTCTTATACCAATACCACCCACCTGTGATTTATTATCCTTCCCAGTGGAATTTTTTTATCAAGGCTCTATGTTAGTGTTTATTTTTGTTTCAAATTATGATTAAGTGGTTTATTTATAATTATACAACATATATTTTATCATGTGTTGGACTAGGTATTGATGTCACTCCTCTAGGTCCTTCACCTTCTTTTAATCTATTCAATTAACATTCTATCAAAAATAAGAGCCTTAACAAAAAATAAATCATAAAAGATGGGAACTATAGTGGTATACTTCCATGATGTCCAAAATGGAATCAACTGATATGGCTCATATTTATGGATCCTAACATAACAAGAGTTTAGAGGATGGCTCAATCATGATAGCTGATCAAAATAAAGAGAGTAATAAAGGATCAAAAATCAAGAGAAGGATGCCTAGGGAGTAGGAGGTCAATGGACATAATGACACCTATCATGAAAGGAATCCAACCAATTCTCTTCACACTAATTATTTATCCCAATCGATTCATGATAGACACTTCTACACCATTATACAATAATGAATAATGCAGATTAAAATAAATGACTAGAAGAAAGGGTGATGGAATAAAGTGGAAAGAAAAGAGAAGGTTCATTTTGGAAGGGAGAACTCCCATCTAAACATTAGAAAAGGAAAATTTGAATTATAAGAGGGAGGTCCATCCAAAACTAAAATGTCCACTAAAATAGAGGAAGCAAAGAATGGTAGATGTTTGAAGGTAAGTGACCCATCGTGGGTAACAAATAATAATGTCTCTAATCAAGGAAGCTAGCTCCTAAAAAAACATTAGAGAGGTGACCAAAGGTATATATACAATAAGAGAGACTCTGGATTGCATCAATAATATATTCCTCAATAATAACAACTAAAATCTCAAGCATGAGAAGGATATGGAATCCTAAAAAAAAATTGAGAATTATTCATATCACATTATAATATGATATAAGCAATGAATGATACCCTAATTAATATAAAAAATCTCATAGAAAATAATGGGAAGGAATAAATACTCCACACATGTGATGAAAATGCTCTAAGTCAATGCATATAAGATTGAAAATATGCAATACATCTTGATAGGGATAACATAAGATGCGATGAACATGAGGTTGCATATACACCGCTAGTATTATGTTTAGACCCATAAATCCCATGAAATCCATCAAAAGGAGGAAATTATATCATAATATGACATTTTAGGATTTTCTCTCTAGCCTTGGTGTCACTTTCCTATAGGTTTAGCTTTATGGTATCAGGTTACATGAATTAAGACTTCTTGGATCCTTAGTTAGACATAGTTAATGTTTGACTCATTTCAGGGCTTTTAGACTCTTGGATTTGTACTTAGTTATTTTCAACTAATAAAAGTTTCACCTATAAAAAATGATGTATAGTTATTTTATTAATTTTTTTATTATATTTTTTATATATTAATGACTAGTGTGGAAGCTAAATTTTATCCCCTATTAGATTATTCTTATTCTTCTTATTTAGTTTGACCCTTTTAAATTAGATGAAAATAATTAAATTAGTAAAGATAAAAATTTCAAGTTTGAATAAGATGCCAAAAAATTTACCCATGTTAAACCAAAAACCCAATAAGAAACTAAACCATAGAGTACCACAAGTAATACCCCTACCTATAGATGAACTCCAAAAAAAAAAAAGATAGTCTTCTAAAAAACTTATGTCTCTATGAAATAACCACAAAACCAAAGTAAAAAGGACCTGCCTAAGCTAAGGGAAAAATAATAGATAAAAACATAATTATGAATCATAACTTATGAACTTTCAATGACTGGTGGTCTTCTTTGAAGATAAAACAAATTACAGGGGACACCCTACTGAAAATTGGGGATTTTTCGTAAAACATATGCCTATGAAAAGTCCATAATATAACTTTTCAAGGAAAAATGGCCTTCCATAACTCATCCATGAAGGGACGCTCCAGAGAAAAGTGACATGATATAAGGATTCTAAACCATTTTTTTTACCTTTTTTATTTTTATGCACTTATCCCTATTCTTCCTTTTTATTTCAGGTTGAACTTCTCTCCAGTCCCCCTTAGCTTCTGCCATTTTATGAAGAGGGGGATTAAAATCTCAATTGATTTAGAGGGATCAAGTTTTCCTTTCATAAATTCAAATGGATCTACCCTTAATATAATACCTAAATTTAAATAATGAAAGAATAAAAATAAAAGGCTACATTCCATGTCTCAATTCTATCTTGCCTTGCTACCTCACTATTCATTTGTTCACCTTGTCTTTAATGTAAGATAACCTAGTTTGACTTAGTATAATTTTAGTTGTCATAGAGTATAATTTTATAATTATAAATTAATTATTTTTCAAGTATATTTATTTATTCAAATTTTAATTTTCTTGAAATAACTTGTCATGAAAGTTATACTGTATCAGGATTGTTTTATAAAAGTAATTATTAATAAAATGTTTCGAACAAATGTCACATAGTAATTATTTTTCATATATATATATATATATATATATATATATATTTCTTATTTTAGGTATTCATAAAATAAGACCAAATAGTTTTTGCTTTTTAGTCATTAAATATGTGTTTTGGTTCACAATCTCACATACAACACAACTAGATTAACAACTAGCAATTCTAAGACATATAAGTTGATTCATAACTTAAATTTAAAATTTAATAAAATATAATTTTCACTCCTTCCATACATTTAAAACCTTAATTTGGTATGATATACTTAATCAATAAAGGTTTTTAATGGTTTTAGGCCATTTTTTAGAAAGTCAATGGCTTCAGTGAATGATGCTTCCTTGAATACTCCCATTTTTAAAGATGACAATTTTGAATATTTAAGATATAATTTGAAGAGAATTATTTTATGGAAATGATTTTTTAAAATATTATCCATGTGAAAAAAATTTGTAAATCTTGTAATACCTTGACTCAAAATAAAAAAATAACAATTAAATATGAAGAAAAGATAGATGCACAAGATTTTTTCTATCTTTAGAATGCCATAGACCCAAGAATTTATTTGAGAATTATCATGTGTAATAATTCATATGAGGTGTGGAATACCTTGTGAACATCATAGATAGGATCCACTAATATAAGATAAGAAAACCACCACATCTTAAAGTTAGTTATGATAATTTGAGAATGTTAGATTCTAAAGGAGTACAAGATTATTCATAAAAGGAAATGTTTTAGTACATAGAATAAGGGTTTATGGATAAAATATCCAATTTAATGTTATAATAAGGATTATTTTTATATATTTAACTTAATAATAGATTAATATTTTTATAATTCTTGAAGAGTGTAAAGGCATTAATGCTATAAGTGTTGATGAATTATTGGCTTCTATCTTGTCCCATGAAGATAACATGAGAATATATATAAGAGATCAAAAATAGAAACTTGAAACCATGGCAAGAGTTTCAAATACTAAATAAGAAAATAAAAATAACAATTAATGGAGTTTAAAAAACTCAAATTCATAGGGTAAATTTGAACCTAACAGTACATGTAAAGTCAATAAATACTTTATATTACTACAAAAATACCATGACATGATAAAATGTTGTAGGATACTAAAAAATAAGAATAAATTTAATCAAAAGAGTTAAAATAAATCATATCAAGTTGAATAAAGTGATGTTTAATAACAATCAGATTATTGTGTCACATGTAATGTGTAAATAGAAGAATATTTTTTTTTGTCTCTTGATTTAGGTTTCTCAAATCACATCACAAGTCTTAAATTTAGATTAAATAATATATATGAATCCTTCAAAATCCAAGTAAAATTGGGAGAGGAAATGCCGACATAAGTTAAAGGAAATAATAGAATTTAAATCACAACAAATGTAGATAAGAGTGATATAAAAGACGTTTATTTATTTTTAAATGTGGATGTTAAGAGTATTGATCACAATTTCACAAGATATAGTTATGAAATCAAATAATATAAGTTTTATAATCCTATTAGTAATTCCACAATTATTTTTATGGATTGTAAAATGTGTATGCTTTAATTTCATAACTATATCCTATGAAATTGTGATAAATAATATATGGATTATATTTTTAGACAAATAAACATCCTCTATATGAATATTATTTGGATTTGTTGTTATTTACACGATTCCCTTTCCTTAAAATTAGATGGATCCTTCCTTTCCCAATTACACCTGGATTTTGAAGGAGTTGTCTAGTTTATTGATTACAACTTTATTAATTTTCATGTGGTTTGAAAAATCTAAATCAAGAGACCAAAAAAAAAATTTTCTTCCTCTATTCCCATATTACATGGTATACAATAATCTCAGTGTTCTTGAACATCACTTTGTTCATCTTGAGCTACATTTTTTTCACTTTAGTTATTTGCTTGATCTTAGGTACTAGTATATTTTAACATTTTATTATATTTCCCATTTTTAAAGTAGTAATCAGAAAATTATTTATCGATTTTACCTTTAAATTTATATTCAACATTCAACATTCCCATTTTAATTTTATTTTATTACATATAATGTGCATACTATGCAATGTAAATGTCACATTACATTTGTATTACATTTGAAAAGGTGTTGTATATGTTGGTATTTAATATATATTTAGTAAATCAAGCGTTTACTAAGTTTATTATGTTTTTATTTTCTTTATATTACATTTTATATTCTTATAATTTTTATTCTATCATTTTTCAGTAATTGTACCATTAATGGAGAAATTCACCATTTGTTTGAAATTTTCAAATAGTTTGAGACACTAAATTTGTGAAACAATCAACTCCCTAGCAATATTTCATTTAGTGTTTTTAATTTTTTTGAATATCATGAATTTGTTTGTGATACTCATGTTGTATCCATTGTAGTTTTTATAGTAGCACCTATAATTAAGCCACACATTGTACACATTGCATGCGTAGGTGAATCCTTATATCCTAAAAGTAATAATATGTATTTAATTTCTAATTTTACTTCTATAGTTTCCCTATGTTCATTTATTTATGCATGGATATACATATTATTGTAATTTTCCAATTGATTACAATTTAAAATTATTTCTCTTATTTTTAGTTTCATTCAGTCATACTAAAATGATGATGCCTCTATTGAAATCATCTTTGCACCTTTATAGGACCCCTCCATCCTAAGTCTTTATTAGTAATATGTATTTAATAAAATTTAAAGACACATATGCTCTGTAAGTCATCCCTTGATATAATTGTAATAATCTCACATACATGGGAAGTAGCAGTTAGCTAGTACAAAAGTATTATAAATAATATCAACTAGTGGTAAGATATCCATGACTTTTTTTATATTTATATTAATCAAAGGATGTTTCCTCATCGAAAAGGTGAATAATGTTGTAATGTAATTTTTCATGTTTTATATGTAATATAATAATTTTATATTCATGTAGTATTATTCCAGGTATTTTAATCATTTTTATAATCTATTTCAAGAAGGATCATAATATTTGATATGAAAATTCTTTTTAGGGCTATTTTTTCATAACAATTTAAGAGGTTTTAGGTTCTCTATTTTTGTCCACCATATGCTCTCAACTCACATAATATTTTTCATTATCAATTATTTTTTTAGGTTATACACTATATTTTAGTAACTTTTTAACTAAATAAAACTATAATTTTAGGCTAAGCATTTATCAAATTTCTTTGATACTATGTTTTTAGGGGTTATATCCTAATACACAAGACATTTGATTTTTTTTATATGGACGTATGATTTTGCATAAATTTAGGTATATATAAATATGACTTAATTTTTTTTGTATCATATCCATATTAATCATTCGTTAATTTATTATTTTGATGAATCAGTAAATGACTAGCCCTAGGAAATCATCTACACTATAACTTTGATATGGATTAGAGGAGTATAAAATAGTTATCCATCATAGTTAAAGTTATGGAATATTTAAAAAACACTATTTTAGTAAAAATATTAGTATATTTAATAGTTCATATAGTAAGTGTATCCTCTATTAACATTTCTTGTAACACTAATATTTTTATAGTCACATATCTGACTATGATGTCTTAAAAACACAATAACAAATACATTTCATAGAAATAATATGATATTATTCTAGTTTATAGAAGCATAGTCACAAGAAATAATTATAAAAAGAATATCACATTATGCATGTAAACATAAACATAATAATTGTATTAACCAAAATGGTTATAATGTTCAATAATGGTTAAATGAACTTCGTATAGTAGCCAACCATTAAAAAATTAAATAAAATATTTATTGCACACAAAAACCATTGTAAATTTATACTTGAGATTATCATTTTAAATTTAATTCAAATTATTAGAAAACAAATTTATACAAAACTATTTTTTGATTGTAGGCCTGAAAACATTTTTTTCAAGTCATGAAATTTATATAGTTATGATTGTCCCCTTCAAGCTGATCATTTTAACCTATAACATTATTCTTTTTTTTTGGCACCCAAAAACTCCTCTAGTTGATGGTTGTAACTCATGAAATAATTTAAGCCATGACATATAACATCAATGATCTCTAATATTAATTCCAATCTCAACTTGACTCTGGACTTACTGAGTTAAACGAGAAACTACATGACATCAATCCATAAAATAAAATGCTCTCCAATAGACTCAATGACATAAGTAATTTTTAAATAATGTATTTTAATCCTAAATAATTTTGTGTGACCCTAAATTATATTTTCTAAAATTTAATAGTAAAAACCTACACATTTGGATATACTGTGCTAAACTATATTATACATTTCACCATACATTAGGGGTAGACATGGTACCATTATAAAATTTCACATAGTGGTATTAATGGTGTCAAAAATATAATACAGACTCTACTAAGAATAATTTTATAAATATTTTATTGGTATCTCATGTATTATTATTTCATCAAAGCCTTTAAAAGATTACTACAAATAGGTATGGTTCATGATTATCAAGGTAAGTTTGAAAATTTGGCAAACAAAACTAAATTACTAAATAATAAAATTTTGAATTATTGTCATAAGTGAGATCAAAGATAAAATTTATTTAGAGATGAACATGTTTAAAATAGAGAACATGATGGAAAAATTAGGATTACTCATGCTTTTAGAAGATAAGATCACCTCATAGTGTCGATCTTCCAATTTTACTTCTATTAAGACACAACACCGTGGATAGTCACAAACCTTAAGTAAAAATTTAATTCCATTAAAATTATTATATATGAATAAATGTGATAGAGTGTAATATGCATTCATGTGATCACATGATCCTACACACCATTACCACAATGATAGAGAAAGAGACATTTAATGAACCCTAAGACTATGAAGACAATAAAATAATAATAGTCAAATCTTATAAAATAATAACATGTATTGATTCATATTGAATGATTCAAATAATTATAAATAATTCATAAATATGTCTCAACTTAGAATTGGAGTTGACATGCAAAATTTGTAACTCCGTAAAATAATAAAACTCAACCTGATATTTTTAGTAGCTATTATTTTTCATAAGTTTCACCTGCAAGTATAAAAATATATAAAAATATATAAAATAAAATTATCCTACCAACTTAATATCAACTAAAGTTCACATTTGATTATAGAAAAAAAAATTAGATTTAAAAAAAACCCAAAATAAAATTAAACTATAATTTCAGACCCTCATATGGTCACGTAAGGTATCCAAAAATATCTAAAACATACCATAACCTAAAGGTCAAGTTGTGGATGAATTAAAAAATTTAATACAATTTTTTCAATGTGAATATGGGATCAAAAATAGCTATAGATAAAAATTTATGTCCTGTAAAGCTTTGGCCTCTTTTTTTTGCATCATTCTCATCTAGTTGAAAACAATTCATCTCCTTCTAATTACTCTGATTATACTACTTACACTTTCTATTATATATATTATTCATCTCTTATTCTTTAATCCAAGTGTTTTATTCCTATTTTAATCCTTCCCACTATACTAAATACCTGTCATAACTTCCTTACCTTGTGTTTTTTGTTTTGTTATCAAGAACTTGGACTATCTTTTCTTTCTTCTTCTTTGGTTCCTATTGCTACAAATCTACTTCTTCATCTTCTTCACAATCATCATATTATCCATAGAAATCATATAAATCTAAAAAATTAATTATAGGAGAGATACTAAATTGTGTGGTAAACTCACCTCATAAGCATTGTGATTGATTTTCTTCATAATTTTAAATGGTTTAGTTTTCTTTTACTTCAACTTGTTTTATGTTCATTTTGAAAATATCTCTTTCCTCAAGTAAACCATCACTAAATATCCATATTAAAATATTTTTGACCTTCTTCTAGCATCTAATATATTTAGTTTATACATTTCATTACATTCCAACATCTTTCTTCTTAATTCTTCTTGTAAGTATTATATATGTTTTAAAAATGTTTTTGCATCATCTATAACTTGTTCTACAACTGGTAACTATAAAAAATATAAAAAACTCATAGGATTTCTCTCATAAACATTATGATATGCTTATTTTCCTATTGATCTATTCACTAAACTATTATATAACAACTTAGATTGTGGCAAATCCAAGTCCCATTTCTTGGACTTCTTTCCAACTATGCATCTCAATAAATTTCCCAAGCTCCTGTTTATAAATTCTATCTATCCATATGTTTATGGGTTGTATGCACTAATGAATTTTAGCTTAGCACCCATATTCCTCCAAAATGACTTGTAAAATTTGTGTCCCTATCTAAATTAATAGTTATTGTTGAGGTGTTGTCAATGATGTCACCAAGGTGTCCAATAATGTCCATAAGGTGACAAAGAGTGTTCATGAGGTGTCAAGGTTAATATCTTGTCAATGACAAGGTGTGATTCAATAGTCATGCATGGATCTTTAGAGTTTGGTTGGATAGTCAGGTTGATGGATGTTTTTGTTGATTTGATCATATGTAGAGGCCCTATGGGGTGTTAGGAGTGCCTAAAATGCTTATCTAAGTGAAATGTTTCCATTTGGTTCATCCTTGTGGTCATATAAACCTATTTAGTCTTTTGGAAAATTAGGCTGAGTGAGAAAATTGATGACATTATCATTCACATGTGTGAAGGTGTCTAAAAAAAATGTTCCCAAGGGTTTGTTAAGTTTTTTTCCTAGATTTTATGTTTCAAATTTTAGGTCTTGAAATGATGTCTAGCAAACGTTATGGTAATGCAAAGTTGTTATCCTAGGCATATTTCTATATTTTACATAATTCACCAAATTTGCATTAAAAAGTGACCGTTGGAATTCAAATATTTGAATTTACAAAGGAAAATCATGCCTCATTATTTTGGCTATAACTTTTGATTTGAGACGAATTTGATGGTGATATAAAATTCAAAGTGGTAGATAATTTCAAATGAAATAAAATAAAAATAATTTGGAGGTTTGGCTAGTTGTACACCTAAATTTATTACTATCCAATGTTGAATAAGGGTTAGACCTTCTTCTATAAGTGACTTGAAAAGGATTTTTTAGTTTTTCTTGATGGTGTTTGGATATTTTGAGGTGAATTAGATAGTGGAGAGTGTTTTAGACTCCTTGAGGATTATTTCTATGGAGTTTGGTGGTTTTACCAATCCATCTTTAATATGAATGATTGATTACAAGTTGAGTTTTGGTTCATTCATGATGATTTCATGTACAAGGAAAATGTTTGATACATTTTGCATATGTAAAGGTGTGTAGGAATGAATTTATTCATTTTAGAATGGCCTAGGGGTCATGTGGCATGGAAATATGTGATTTTTAGAGGTCTTGTGTTTCTAGTTTTGCTTGGTCAGGTGATAAAAGGGTAAATAGACCTCTAAGGACCTAAAAGAGCTTTTTAGGCCTAATTGAAAGGTGTTGATGCTTAAGGTTGGTCTATCAAAGATATGGATCACCTATGAATTTGGTGTTGATCTTATTCCAAATGTGATAAAATCCTTAAGGGTTAAGTAACATTTTGTGGTTGACCAAGAAGGTGATGATCATTAAGACTCTATAAAGAGCAAGATAAAAGGTGAAGGTTTTTAGAGTTGATATGCAAAGTATAATGAAGTGTGAGTGTGATTGGTAGATGGATTGAAGAGTAGAGAAAGTCTGGTAATGTATGTATGTCTATAGGTCATATTTATAATGTTATAATAGTATTCTTGTATGGTTGAAGATTAAAGATGAGTGAATAAGTACAGAGTGATCCAATAGGGTGTTTTAGATGCATTACTTGTGTGTGAAGGTTTGAGAGGGTGTGAAAGATTGAAGAGAGGTGTTATAAATTATTTCACCATCAAATTGAAAGGAAATTAGTGTTATGGAGCTGTTGATATCATAGGTGTTGTGTTTGTGTTCAACATCTAAGAGAAGTTGATGCTTATTCATGCTTAGGGGTGGGTGCTCCTTGTGAAGTGGGTACTTTTCTAGAGGTATCTTGTTTGTGATTTTTTATAGGATTATAGTTCATGTGTTTTTAGGATTGAAAGTGGGTTTTATCCCCTATGAGGATTTCTCACATAATTAATGTGTTATGTGTCATTGTTCTTGCATAAGTTTCTTTATAAATAGTTTATATACTTCGTGAATGTTTATGACTGAGTGTTTGAGATTTTAAAGTTTTGGAATTGGATTTTAATTTATTTCATCATTGATTCACCCCCCTAAGTTATTTTACCTATAATAATTACTATTTGAGCCATGCATTCTTTGACAAAGTTTAAGCATTTAAGGTTGATCCAATGTACATTATGTCTATTCAACATGTGTAGGATTTCTCTAAAAAATAATCACCAGTATTAAATGGGTTTAATTATGATTTTTGGAGTGAAATAATGTGGACATATATCATGTCTCTATGTTTTGATATTTGGTAATCTATTATGGATGGCTATTCTACACCTCCTACTCCTCCAACTAGTGAAGCTAACAAGAAGTTAAGTGAGAACAATTAAAAACAATGAATGCTATCATTTGTGGCCTATCAGAGGCTAAGCTCACCAAGGTGATACATTTTAAGTCTACTAAGGAAATTTGGGTCAAATTAAAAATAATCTATGAAGGGGATTCAAAGGTTATGTTAGGTAAATTACAATC
This sequence comes from Torreya grandis, assembly GCA_037957365.1. Classification (NCBI taxonomy): domain Eukaryota; kingdom Viridiplantae; phylum Streptophyta; class Pinopsida; order Cupressales; family Taxaceae; genus Torreya; species Torreya grandis. The sequence goes on from JARHVA010006877.1 coordinate 538,440, forward strand.
TCACTGAAGGTAATTTGACAGCCTAAGAATAGAGGAAGAAGATGCTATGACATCTTATCTTCTAAGGGTTGATAAGGTAGTGAACATGATCAGAGGTCTTTGAGAAGTGATTGAAGAAGCTACTATGGTATAAAAATTATTAAGGTCTCTCACCCTCAAATTTGATTCAAAAGTATCTATTGTAAAAGAAAGTCATGATCTCGCCTTGATGAAGATAGATGAATTACATGGCATCCATACTGAATATGAGATGAGATTCAATATGATGAACCTCATAAGAATGAAGTAGCCTTCAATGTGATGAAGGAGACAAAATCCAAGAAGATCAAGTTAATACTTGAAGATTTTGATCTCAATGAAGATCAATTTGAATTTATGATTTCAATAAAACTGAATGTATGATGAAGTAAGCATGAAAGAAAACTTGATTTTAAATTTTTTTCATGTGTTAAATTTGGTCATTTTATATCTAAATGCCTAGATAGAGGCAAATCTAAACATAAGTAAGCTCATAAGGAATCTCATGAGAATGAACACAAGAAATATGAGGGCCCTAATAAGTACAAAAAGTTCTCCAATAAAAGAAATGATAAGAAAGAGTCATACAAAGGTATTAAGAGCCTTTACTATGAAGAGAATAGTAGCTCATATTTTGAAGAATAAGGAAACACGTTAGATAATGATGATTCATCTCATGATGAAGATAAGGAGACACTATTCACAGCTCTTGAGGATGATGAAATTGAATGCTCTTTAGGTAGCTATTTCTTTAGTGGAGATAACTCAAAGGAATGAAATGATAAATTCACTTTGTAAAACAAATATATTAATAACTTGGAAGAGATGAAGCTATTACAAGGAAAGAATAAAAAGAAAACATCCTTGGTCAAGACCTATTAGGATAAAATTGGATTATTTGAAGAAATGTTGAGTAATGAAGTCAAAGAGAATGATGAGATCACTCAACATATTGAATCTTAGGTTTATACCCTTGATGAAGATATAAAGAGTGAGGATGAATAATGTGTCACATACAAATCAGATATGGAGTCTTTACAATGGAAGCTTGATAAAGCTATGAATAAGCTTTAAACGTATCAAAAATTTGAGAAAAGTAAAATTGATCTTAGTGATCTATTAAGTAGTAAAAAGGCATCAAATGATAAATTAGGTTGAGGGTTATATGAATATGTTTAAAGGATAATAAGATTGAGAAGATAGTGATGATAGACCAAGAGACTAATCATGGTAGAGATATTGCTAATAAAGACAAGAAGGATGGTAAATTAAATAAGAAGGACAACTTGATCTAAAAAAGTTTAAATCAAATCAGACATCCTAATGTAGTAAGGTATGATAAATCCTTCAATGGTTACTATTAATCTTGTCATCACTTTGGTCATAGGATGATTGATAGAAAAAGTTAAACTCTTAGTAAGAAATTTACATGGAATTGTGAGAAAGACAATGACAAGAATGAAGAACATCATCTCTCAATATAGTCAATAGGTCCACAAATAAATCATGACATCTTATGATATAGGTGTCAAGGGATTGGTAATATTGCAATGTTTTGTAATGCCCTCATCAGGAGACTAAATGATCAAATATATGAATTGGATAATGAATCTTTAAAGAATCATCATATGGATCATGCACAAGGAATGAAAAATTAGATAAACATTATTTGTTTCAAATGTCAAGAGAGAGGTCACACAATAAGGTTATATAGTAACGATCAATATTTTACTTCCAAGAATGATTATCATAACATGAAGAAAAGGAGCCATAATGAATAGAGAACCAAGGAGGTGAATGATAAACAAGTTTAAAATGGACTATTTGTCATTATAGAATAAGGTACAAATTTAGGTGTTAAATATCAAGCCTTATCTACTCAAAGGGAAAAAAATATCAAGTAGTATTATTAGTTAAAAGGAAATAATGAAGCTAAGAACTTTGTCAAAGTTAAATTGATGATGAGGAAGGACTGCAAGTCAAGTGAGAGCATAGAGATGTGGGAGTATCTTGAGTTTTGGGACATTTAGTCTATCTAAGATAGATGGGTGCCTCTACCTATGCTTCTTAGAAGATATATTTTATTTTTTAAAGCTAGTATATATGATCTAGATGATGTACAAGAAACCAATTAGTATAGATGTATGTCAAAAATTTTATTGGTCATTAAGACTGATGCTATTTTTGATAGAAAATTAATTATATTATGTTTTTCAAATCTTTGTTGATAATATAAGGTCATTTTTAAGGGGGAGCAAAAATTTAATGATATTATTCTATAGGTGAATGATGAGAAGCTTTAAAAGTTCTATTCAGGCACATTGCTCCTAAAGGCATGTTTTAGTTAATTTTTTATGCTTGGTTTGATAGGTCAAATCATGAAGTATGAATGTGAGGTTGGTATGTAGTGTAGAGTGAACTTGTTCAAGTGTATTACATGAGGTTTCATTCATTGGATTGGTCATAAGTGGCTCTAATGATCATTTGCTTAGTTGGTCCACTTTACTCAATGATCACTGCCTAGTGAGAGCTCATCATAAAAAATGGTGATTTTAGGGAATATGAATCCAAAAAAGGGTGGAGGCAAGTTGGATTCAATGTGTACATGTGAAAAATGAGTGAAAGAGTTATTAAAAGGCTTCAATGATTATTCTAAGTTGTTTGGGTATAGTGTTAGGGGTATATGTAGGATCTGTAGACATAGAATGATTGCTTCCAGGTGTCAAATGAGGATTGGTGACTTTTCAAAGTAAATCTATGGAATATAAAGGTGTGTTTACCTCATTAAGGTGTTATTTATTCTGGTTTTATGGTTTTAATATCTTTTTAAGGCAAGTTGATGATTTTTGAATGCTCTCAAGTATGACAGTCTGTGCATAAGGGCTAGAAGGTCAAAAATCATTTCATGGTTCTATTGGTTACCAAATTATTTATATCTCAAGATTTTATCCAAAAGTATGTATTGGTGACCTTAATGTTTTGAATAAGTTTCAGGAGCTGGCATTGATCGAAAGGTGGTAAGTTGACTAGATTTCTTTTTGATGGCCTGATTTTTGTGCCATGTGAGTTGATGACATTTCCAAGGGATTTGATGATCTAAGGATACTTAATCCATTTAAATGGCCAAAATTGTGCTCAAAAAGTGTTTTAAAATAATCTTTAGGTATGTAGTTTGTCCTATGGATGAGATTTTGTGCAAATGGAGGGCTAATTGGCAGGTTAATTTATGAAGGAGCTATATTGTAGAGAAATATTTCGATGATAATTATTGTCATACATGAGATATAATATTATTTTAATAAATATATGAAATTTCAAGCCATGAAAGTGCATAAATAGAATGTTATGGGATTTTTAAGGTTCAAGTAGAGCTATTAGGCCTCTAGACAAGGTTAGTTTCAAGAAAAGTGATTTTTGGTCATTTTATCCAAATTACCAAGGTATAGATATTATTATATGACTATTTTAGTCTATTTTTTAACATATTGCATGTTTTTAGTATGTCTTGAACATCTGTTAGTGATCATGGAGTTTACTTGTCAGAGAAAATTTAAAGGCAACTATGAGGTATCATCATGGTTGGAGATGGTCTAAAGGTAATCAAAGGGATCCTAAGGTCAAGAAACTTAGGTGGAGTCTCTATTAATTTTATTTAAGTGTGATCACTCACATTTTATTTATATTGTGTGCTTCTTCTTTATTTAACAAGGCATGATTAAGATTGTGTGTTGTTAATGAGCAAGACTATGAAGATCTAGTAAGAAAAAATATGCATAGTGAGAGGGGGAGTTTTGATCATATCTCAAATGAAATAATTTCCTTATGTTTACTTTTAAATCATTTTAAAAATTTATAGGTCCTAAGGATCAGTAGTTGATCCCACTTTGTCATTGTGTCAAAAGGGGAGTAAGTGTTTGCAGAAGGAGAAAGATTATGTGCATAACTTTGTGTTAGTCTTAACATCAATGATAAAAGGGGATATTATTAATGTGTTATAAATGATGTATCCAAGGTTTCAAATAATTTATATGATGTGACAAAGAGTTTTCATGAGGTGTCAAGGTTAGTAGCTAGTCACTAATAAAGTGTGCTTCAATAGTCATCCATGGATCTTTAGTGTTTGGTTAGATAGGCAGGTTGATGGATGTCGTTGATGATGTGATCATGTTAAAGATGCCCTATGGGGTGTGAACATCACTCTAAGTGATTTTGGAAGTGAAAGGTTTCCATTTGGTTCATCCGTGTGGTTATATAGACCTAGTTGGTCTTTTGGCAAATCATGCTGAGTAAGCATATTGATGATGTCAGCATTTGTATGTGTTAAAGTGTCAGAATAAAAAGGTCACATGGGTTTTGTTAAAATTTGTACCTAGATGTTATGTTTAGAATTTTATATATTTACATGGTGTATATAGAAATTAATGGTAATATAAAGTTCATCTCATAGGCATATTTCTCTATTTTCCATAGCCAAATTTACATTAAAAAGTGACCATTGGAATTCAAATATTTGAATTTACAAAGGAAAACTAGTCCTCATTATTTTGGATATAAAATTTTATGTTGGAAGAATTTTAAGGTGGTATAAAAATAAACATGTTATATAATTTCAAGGGAAATCCAAAAATAATAATTTAGAGGTTTGACTGGTCGTACACCTACATTTATTGCTGTCTAATGTTGACTAAGGGTTTGACCTTATTCTGTAAGTGACCCAAGAAGAATGTTTAAGTTTTTATTAATGTATTTTAGATGTTTCAAGGTGAAATATATATTGGAGAGTTTTATAGACCTCCTAAGGATCATTTTTGTGGATTTTGGTGGTTTGACCAATCCATATTCAATATTAATAATTGCTTACAAGTTGGCTTTTGGTTCGTTTATGGTGATTTCATGTACAAGAAAAATGTTTGATAGGTTTTGCATATGTATAGGTGTGTAAGGATGAATGTAATCATTTCAAGATGTCTTAGGGGTCACTTTTCATGGACCTATGTTCTTTGAAGTGATCTTGTTTTCCTTTTTTTACTCAGTGAGGTGCTAAAAGGGTGAATAAACCTCCATAGACATAAAATAGCTTCTTAGGCCTAAATGAAAGGTGTTGATGATTAAAAGTGGTCTATAAAAGATATGGACTACTTATAAAGGTGGTTTTGATCTTATACCAAGTGTGATATAAGCCTTAAGTATTAATGAAAGTTTTGTGGGTGACCAAAAAGGTGATGATAATGAAGACTCTATAAAGAGCAAGATAAAAAGTAAAGGTTTATGGAGTTGAGATGTGAAGTATAGTGAAGTGTGAGTGTTCCTAGTGGATTGATTGAATATTACATCAGGTTGAAGACTCTAAAGGTCATATTTTTGATGTTATAAAAATATTCTTTGAAGGTTGAATATTGAAGATGAGAAAAGAAGTATAGATTGATCTAAGAGGGCATTTTGGATGCATTGATTGCATGTGAAGGCTTGAGAGAGTGAAAAGGATATAAGAGAGATGTTATACATTATTTATCCATCAAATGGAAATTTAATCAGAGTTATAGAGTTATTGATATCATAAATGCTTGGTTAGTTCTCAACATCTATGACTAGTTGGTGCTCATTCATGCTTAGTGGTGGGTGCTCCTTGGTAAGTGGCTGCTTCACTAAATATCTATTGTTTATGATTCCTTATAATATTGTATTCCATATGTTTTTAGTATTGAGATTGGTTTTTATCCCCCATGATGGTTTCCCACATAATTCATGTGTTATCTGCCATTGATCTTGGATAGGTTTCTTTATGAATGGTTTATATGCTTCATGAATGTTTATGATTGAGTGATTGAGAGTTTGAAGTTTTAGAATTGGATTTGAATTGATTGCATCACTGATTCACAACCACTCTCAATGATTTTACCTATAATAGTTTTTGGATCTACAACTCTATTGCCATTATTGGTTTTCTTACATGAAATAAAATAAGCCATATTAGAAAACATGTATACAATAATAAAAAATATTCATTACCTCTCTGTGTGTTTGGTAATCCCAACACAAAATACATACTCAAATATATCCATGGTCTTCCTAGAACTGGTAATGGCATGCACAACCATGTATTTTATGCATGTCCTTTTACCACCTGACATATCCTACACCTTGAAACATATCTTGTCACATCACTCTTCATCATTGACCAAAAATACTTCTCCTCTACCAAAGATATTATCTTTGTCTTACCCAAATGTCCAGCCAAACCACCATAGTGTAATTCTCTTATTATATTATCTCTTAGAAAAGTAATTGTAATACATATTATTTCCCTTTAGAGAAGTAATCATCCAACATAATATACTCTTCATAAACATTACTTATATTACCTATAAATGGATTCATGAGTTACTCAATTATCTTACCAAAATCTAAATCACTATCAAATACTTCTTTTATAAATTCAAATCAAACTACTTCACTCATAATAGTAGTTATCAACCCCACTTTCCTAATTAAATCATAAACTACTTGATTCTATTTTCTTGATTTGTACTTCAACAATAAATTATAACCCTATAATAAATACAGACACTTTGCATGCCTACTAGTTAACTTATTTTGAGTGTTTACACACTTCAAAGCCTCATGATCAGTAAATGGGATAAAGTCATTAGTCACAAGGTAATGCCTCTAATGTCTTAATGATTGTACAATTACATAAATTCAACATCTTATCTAGAATAATTTTTTCTTACCTCATTCAATTTTATCACTAAAAAATGTTATTGGCTTCCCTTCATGGCTAAACATGATACCAATTTCCAAAAATCAAGAATCATAATCAACCTCAAACTCTAATATTTTTATTGCTTGCCTTGTCAATGTAAATTTGTTTCCTCTCATACAATTTTTCATTGGTGCAACAAGACTACTAAAATTATTAATGATTTTTTTTAAATTTTATAAACCATCAAAAAATATTAGATTTGTGATTATATTTAGAATATGGAAATAAAAAATTATATTTACCTTATATTCATCCATTATTATGCCATCTTCAAAAATTACAAATCCCAAAAATACTAGACTATTGTACATAAATCTGCACTTCTTCAAAATTGCATAGAGCTTATCTTTTATTAACAATTCTAATACCATTCTTAAATGTTGTAAGTGATTTTATTTAGTCTTAATAAATATTAAAATTTCATCAAAATAAACCACCTCAAACTTAAAACTATATTCTTGTCGCACTATGTTCATCACCTTGATAAATGTGCTGGGTGCATTAGATAATCTAAATGGCATCACCATTCACTCATATACACAATCTATAGTATTAAATGTTGTTTTTCATTGATCTCCTTCATAAATCTGAGTTTGATAGTATCCACTCCTTAGATCAGTCTTGGTAATATATTTTTCTCCTACAAGGACATCCATTATATCATCTAAACGAGGTATAGTAAACCTTTACTTAATTGTAATTTTATATATTACCCTGTTATCCACATACATCATGCACCCTGTATCTTTATTCATATTTATAAATGTTAGTGTTACAAATGAAATCATGTTCTCCCTTATTACACCCTTCCTCACCAATTTAATAACCTATTTATTTAATTTTGCATGTTCTCTTGGACTCATCCTGTAAGCTACTTGATTATGTAGAGATGATCCTAGAATCAAATCAATATGACATTAAATATCTCTCTTTGGTGGTAAACCATATGGTAAATTTTTAGGTATAACATATACAAATTCCTTCAAAATTACTATTGTTTTTTTCTATTACTTGCACCACTTTTATGTCTTCTTTCTCTGCTACTAATGCATAGCAACAACTTGTCATCTTCATGTCTTTCATAAATTATTTTTTAGTCAGCATGTTTTCATCCTTCTCTTCTTCTTTAAGAGGTAAAAAACTATCTTCATACCACCTTTATAGAAAAAAATATGTGTTATTTACTCAATCATGAACTTCTTTTCTATCAAACTATCATGGCCTTACCAATAACACATGGCATGCATCCATTGGTATAACATCACATCATATTTCATCTTCATAAGTTTTACCTATAAAAAACTTGATTAAGCACCTTATATCTACTATAACTTCATTTCATTTATTAAACCATGAAATCCAATAAGGATTAGGATACTTTTTATAATACAAACCTAGTTTCTCAATCATGTCCTTAAAAACCATATTTTCAAAACTAACACTATCTATAACTACTTTGCATATCTTACCTCCAAAAGTAAATATTGTTCAAAATATAGTTGTTCATAGCCATGCATCACCGCATTATTTATTCTACACATGTTCCTTATTTGGAGTAATTATTATTCTTCTCATCATGATATTTTAACCAATAACCGCTGCTACAAGATTAGTTTTTTTATTATTCTATTTTAACTTCAACTAAATTCACTGTTAGGAGATCCTCTTTCCTCCTTTCTTGATCTTGGTAGTGTGGACACTCAAATTATCTATGAAATTATTCTCCACATCTATATAAAAAACATAAGGCATTGATTTAGACACCATCCTCTACCACCACCATAGCTTCCTTCTCTCTAAAATCGTCTTCTTCTTTGGTGGTATTAAAACCCTTATCTATTATATTCTTGTCCTTATTAACCACTTGATGATCATCCTCTATAGGTATTGAACCCACCTCTATTAATATTAAATCCACCTCATCCCCTTATTGGAGGGGATTGTCCTCTTCTTGGCCTTATAGATTTTCTTCTAAAATTTTATATGCCTTCAAAGCTAATTGATAATCTTCTTCCATGAAAATTATTGTATGTATTCTTAGTTCATCTTAATAGAAAAATGTATACCATTTACATACATTTTATCCATATATTAGTTTATTTCATCATGATCCAATCATATGGAAAGATTGTAAAACTCATATGTATAATCTTGTACACTATGGTCCTTCTACCTTAAATTTTGAAATCTTATGTATAGGGTTTATGCATAATCCATAGGAAGTAATTTCTCTCTCATCTTCCTCTTCATATTTCCATGAGTTGATTTTCTCTTTAGTTTTTGTGATATTTGTTTATATAGGTGATCTAACCAAATCATTGCATGTCCCTTCAAATTTTATGTCTGTAAACATTACCTTCTTATCTTATCTCATAGTTATCCATTCGAAAATCTTATCCATGTTGTTCATAAAATTTTTAAACTCCTCTCATTTTAAACTTTATTCATAATATGGACCATCAACCTTGATTCCTTCATTCCTTCTTTGTAAATCTCTAACCATCCCTCTTCCATTGATGGTGGCTATTCTTGTTACTCCTCTTGTAGAATTTCCTCTTCATGGTCTATGTCATCCTTTGTAGCATATTCTATTCTCCTTTGTATTTGATTTGTACTGATCTCATATAAGTATTCTTCTTGATTTTGAAACTCTTACATAGTTTAGTTCATCTGAGTGATTCCTCCTTGTTCTCTCACCAACTCTTACACCTCTAAGATTAAAACTTACTCTGGTACCAAATATTGAACCTAAATACTATCAAGATAATAAAATAATAATAGGAAAATATTCTAAAATAATAACTTATACTAATTCATATTGAAAAATTCAAATAATTATAAACCATGCATATATAATCATCAACTTCAAATTGGAGTTGACGTACAAAGTTTAGAACTCCTAAAAATAATAAAACTTAGTCCGTTATTTATAACAACAATTATTTTTTTAAATTATCACATGCAAGCATATGAAGTTTTAAAAATCTCCAAAAATAAGTTAAACACTAAAATTAACCTACTAGATGAATACCAACTAAAATTCAAGTTCGATTGTTAAAATATACAATTTTTAAATTTACAAAAAAACTTAAAATACTATGAAACTATAATTTTAGATCCTCATATGGTCAACTATGGCCTCGGAAAAATATCTAAAATTTCCTGTAGCTATAATGGTGGGTTATGGATGTATTAAACATTTTGATATGATTGTTTTATCAGTAAGATGGGTTCAAATAGAGCTATGGATCATAAATTATGGCCTCTAAAATTTTGGCCTCTTTTTTTGCATCAATTATAGATAAAACACACAATCAAGAATTTGTACAATAGTCTCTCATATGTATTCCTAATGTTTATATAGGTCTCCACACCTGACTAAAGCAAAATACATGGTAATGCTTATTAAATAGGTAAGATAGGATTTTTCATGTAATTATTGCATGAAAAAAATTTAAAATAAGATTATATATTACTAATGTGCACTAAACAAATACATGTAAAAATAGATTAACATTTCTAGGATTAAAACCAACAACTCAAAAATCAAGCTTATTCACTTATTTTAACACTCTCCCTTAACTTTAGAATAGGGAGTAGTGATAGAATGATAATCATTGAGACTTAGGAAGTTCCGACAATGAGTCCTAATTAGGTACCCATGTATAAAATAACAATGAAATACAAAGTTTCCCTATGGTAACTAATTCATCCCACCTTAATTCTTAGAGATTGAATTTTATTTCATTAATTATTAGATATTGCATTTTATTTAATTTGGACCCTTTTGGCCTATATTTTCATCACACTTTGTAAACTCACATACACATTTTTTGTGGAGTTTGATGTCTCGTTTTGATTGTGCATTGATTTATTTTGTCCAACTTTTTGTACTCACTGACGCATTTTTGGTGGTAACTAACATCTAAATTTTGAGTGTACATTATTACCACTTTTCTCATTTATGTATGCATTTTATATGGTAATTAATATCTGTATGTTTGATCTTATTACTCCTCCTATAATTTGATGCTCCATTATAGTTTGATATCCTCTTTAGGTAGTTTTTTTATTAAGATGACCTATTCCATATCTTGACTGCATTATGGAGGTCCTTATGTCACTTGGTAATTTTTATTAGGATGGGACTTATGTTGTAGTCATAATGAGAGTCATCTAGTTTTATCTTTCATGTTTAAATGCTCTATATCTATCACTTTATTATTAAGTTGTGTGACTATCCCATCACCACCATGGAAATATTATTGAGATATTTGTACATGTACCTTTGATGCTGATAGTCTCTTTTAGATTATTTGTGGAGTTTGATCTCCATATTAAGAGTATCAAGTCTGGTGAAGCATAATGTTAGCATTTAAGTGTTTGTGTAGTTATTAAGAGTTTTGTATATGTATCTTTTATGTTAAAAATATCTTTCATATTTCATTTGGATCTTGATCTCCTTCTTAAGAGTAGCTCTGATACCATGATAGAGTGCAACATGCACTCATGTAACCACATTATCACTCATACACACCATTATCTTGATGATTGAGATAGACACATTACAAATAAAACACACAATCAAGAGTTTGAACAATATTTTTTCAAATGTATTTATAGTCTCCATATGGGTCTCCACACTTGACCAAAGCAAAATACATGGGAGTGCATATTAAATATGAAAAATAGGTTATTTCATGCAATAAATTATTATTAAAAGAATAACTTATAAAATATGAGTGTCTAATATTAATGTGGACTCAAAAAATAAATGCATAAAAGTTGATTAATATATCCATTAATAAAAAAAACTAGATTATAAGCTTACTTTGATAAAAATGTGCACTCATTACAAAAGAGGGTTATGATACAACTTTGTTGAAACATTCACTATAAAACACAATTGTGTTAAACATATGTTTTAATTATTATATTCATAATCAACACTAGATAGTAAAGATTGGGAATATGTTCAAGACTCCTAAAATAAAAAACCTTTAGTCTAATAATCCATCCCCATGGAATCACACCATAGAATTTTGATGTATGATTTAACTAGTGTAACCATTCCTATAACATTGACAATAAAGTAGTATTTAAAAAATATGATTATTCTTATTAAATCTAATAATGCACAAAATTTATTTGAATCTAGGTCAAAAAGATAAGGTGATTATTTTGTGTACCAATTTTTTAGATTTGAGATGATGATTGCCACTAGAGGAACATTATCTTATAAATACAAATTTTGTAATGTTAAAATTAATGTGGGAGATTATACCATAATAATAGACATGTTTATATTACTATTAGTCAAATTTAATATGGTTCTTGGAACCTAATTATTGTGTACTATTAGTCCTATCTTATAATATTTTTAATAATGTTAGATATAGCTCATTAAAAATAGCCAATATTAAACAATAAAGGGACTCCTATAAGGATATCAAAATATCATAACTTCCCACCACATAGATAAGCTCCTAAAGAAAGGATCACATTAAATATTTAATAAACTCTCCTTTATTTAGTTGAACACATATCCTTCTTCCTATCGACCAATTGACTTACATAAATGTTTTTCTAAAACATTCATCAATGTTTAAGGAATAACAAATCTCTCCACCTCATTAACCAAATGACCATTGTATTCAAATGATTTCAGATAGTGTTTTGAAACATTGAGTCAAACCATTTTCCTATTTTATAGATATATAAAATATAAAAGATAGTTGAATAAATCTATCAAGTAGGAGTCATTCATTTGAGTTCAAGCCCATATGCCTCCCTAGTTTTACTAGTCTGAGAAAATGATAGATCTTGGTGGCTTTGCATTTATTTTCATGACCAAAAAAATCTCACTATTAAAGATGAATTCATTATATGAGTGAATATATCTATGGTATGGATATCATCAGATATACCTCTAAAATGAAGATATTCCAAGAACATATTTTTGCACACATGATAACCATTATGAACTCTAGGTCATTCTATTTGGACCTAACAATACCCCTTACACCTTATAATGTTTTAAAAATAAAATATTTCACCCATTTTCAAATAAATTTATCTTGTTTTCATATATATATATATATATATATATATATATATATATATATATATATATATAGTTTGGTAAGAACGTCTTCATCACCTTGACATGGAATTAAAAATTATTAATGACCATTAGATTTATACAAAAGGTCCATGTATTACTCAAGTAAATAGGAGGTGGAATAACTAGGAGACATTATCTTATCACTTATAATTTAATTCAATCCAATAAAACTAAGGCCATGAAAAAATGGCCAAAGTCCAAAAAATTTAAAAGCCTTCACTGATTTCATGGGCTCACTGGGTACTATAACATTATTTTAGATATTATGATAAACATGTTTCCCCATTGACCAACATGTTAAAAAAATATTTCTTTTATGGTGTTCCATAGATGAATAAGATTTGGGTATTTAAGCAGGGTATGTGTACTACACCTATTTTCATTATGCTTGATTTCTCAAAGACATTTTCATGGAAAGTGACACATGTAGAATCTATTTTGGCATTGTTTTAATGCAATATTAATGTCATATTTACTTCACCAACACACTCTTTTGGGAAATGTTTTCCATAGTAATCATACAATAAGGAAATGAGGGATATCCTCATGTTACAATTAACCTTCTCACACACATGAAGATAACTTCTAGTAAAATAATTTTTCCCACATAAACATTGCACCTAATAAGTCACACCTTTGTAACATATCCTAGGATGAATTCAAATAAAATGTGAATATGACACACACTTAAACCTCATTTAATATCATCTTAGGTGATATGGTAAGATATAAAAACTATTAATCCCTTAAGTATGGGTCCTAGTAAATAGGACTAATGAGGTACCCATGTATACTGAAAGAATAAATTTTCAATGTAGTTATTGAATTATATATTTGAAAAATATGATGAATCCTCCAAATAAAATAATAAAATATTGTTTACATGAATATGGTAATGTTACTAAGAGTATCTATTGATGTGTGTTAGATGTTGGTGAAATGCTCACTGAAAACTAAAGAAGGTTAGCTCAATAATTATTTTAATATTTAAAACACTATAAGGGTTATATTGTTTATAGTTTTGAAAATTAAAAAATATAAAATGATGTTTAAAACCCCTTAAAGGTTGTCACAAACATGATCTAGAATGAATAAACAACCAACCTTTATATCTACTTGAAAAAAAACACAAGATACATATACTACTCAAAAAACCAAAAAAAACATAGTAGCACATAGAAAATAACTATAATGTTGACTAGGGAATGAATACAAAGAAGATATGAAGATATCGTCAAAAGTGTTATTGTGGTTAGTGTGCATAAAATACACAAAAAAATCATCAAGGTAAAGTTACCAAAACGTTCCACATGAAAGTATGTTGAAACTAAAATGCAAAATGAAGTAAGAAAAATCACATACATATATTAAGGCAAACAAAGATATAAAACCCCCATTGATTTTTATAAGTTAGTTTAAATACTAAATATGTCTGTAAAACCCACCCATAAGTTGTATAAATAAATGAAGAGTGATCTCCTCTAAAAATAATGTGGCACCTATACTAAAAGCTAAACAATATTATTGATAATGTAAAAAATAGGCCATTATGATTAAAAAACATCAAACATGAGTTGTCATCAAATTAACTACATGATGTAGCTTTAAATACCAGTAAAATTCATGCACTTAGAAAATAGCATGTAAATTGGAGTTTCATGTAAAACATTATGAACTTAAAAAGTCCCAAAATAAATTATATGGTTAGAAAATCAATTCAAAAATAGAAATTATGTAAATTTGGTTATTTAAAATGAAAAAATAACCCAACCATTAGGTAGATATCAAAAATATAGCCAAGGTGAAGAAAAGGACACCTATTGAGGATTTAAGAATCAAACATTATGAGTCACAAAAGTAAAATAATTTAAAAACCAGTTCCAGTGGTGTATAATTAGCATTTGGGTGCTAAACCCACATAATAGGTAGCGACATGGCAGACATGAATGGTCACTATAGTAAACTGCTAATTATTATCCACTTGTGATTAATCATAGAAGTCACACGTTGTGTTTTGTGTGATGGTTAGTAAGTAGTTGAATGTGTGTGATCCTTGATATACAATCACATAAAAAACAACTTATAATGCCTATCAAGGTAACATCATAAGTCCAATTTGCATAAATGAGGAATTTTTGAAAAGATATCGAAGAGAGGAATCTATTGGTATGGACCATGATTTGTATTTTGGAAAAACATATTCAAAGAATAAAATGTCACATTTTCTACTCATTAATTATCCTACAAATCCAAACATTTAAAAATTATAATAAGATCACAAAATGCTTTAAAAAACTATATTTAAAAAAAAAATAGAAAACACAAATATAAATAAAAAATAGAAATCTTACAACAAAACAAAAATACCCATTATGTAATTTTGAACACCCACAATATGGATTGGATCAAAAAACATATTAATGGCTTGGGAAAAATCATGTGAATGATGTAATTGATGAAGATGCATAAACCCAAAACTAAAAATTCCTCCAAATAGAATATTAGATCCACCAAAAACACTCTAAACTGAAAAAGGTATAAATATTTTCATAAAAGCTCAACCTATGATATAAATAACTTTGAAAATAAACCTAGATCTAAGACAATTATGAGATTCAAATTAAAAATTTAGAAATTATACCATATAAGAACTGAGGATATCCAAAGAATACATAATAATAAATATCTATCCATAAAACATTATGCAGATCACATAAAGATATTCACCAACAAAATCACATTGTATTATGATACCGAAATATACATTGCACATTTATCCAATAAACAATGGGTGCCAAAAAATATAACTCTCTAATAGACTACATGACCATCAACTATGGAGATGACTCTAAAAATTAATCTAACTTTTTTCAAGAACACAAAGGGTTCTTGTTTAGTTAAAAAAGAAAGAAGCGAGTAAAAAATAATTATTGGTTGAGTAAAATGTTGAATAAGATCATTACAAAAGTTACAACTCACATTTCTCAAACATGTGAGGATAAATACCAATTAAATAATGTTTTACACATAAAAAATGCATATAATAAGTCACACCTTGGTAACACATCATAAGATGGATTTCACATTAAGTTTTAATATGGCACACACCAACAGGGTCAAGAAGAAAAGGATATATAAATTAATAGGGCATGATTATGATATCACTTATAAGAAGGGGAACGAAATATGATCATCAAATAACTATCGAGTCACTATGAAGAAAAGACACAACTATTTTTATTATCCACCCATGTTTCATAATGATTGCATGACATGTAGTAGGAGTGGTAGCAATATAGTCACATATAGCAAATCATTTGATAATTTAATGTGCATGTGGCATTAAAAGCCAACTATACATAAGGATAATGCTTAATATATTATTATACATTGTTTTGATTTCTAGATACATGTTTAGACACCATATTTTTTAATATTTACATGCCTCACATTTTGCATATCATTTAAGTTTTTATACAACCTATGAACACATTTTCTATAATTTGTTTTGGCTAAGGATCAAGAAAGATATCAAGATATTTGTTAAGGACTTTTAATTATGTCAACATCACATAGGGGGAAATAGTTACAGTTCCTAACCTACTATAACCCCTACCATTAAAAAATTCATTTGGATAAATATCTATCGATCTTAAATAAATTTTACCAAAATCTAGTGAAAATTCAATCATTCCAGTGGTGGTAGATCACCTTTTTAAATATGTTCATTTTTTTTCATTGGACCCTTAAAATTTTTATACCATTTCCCAAACATTCCTTGAACAGATATTCTAACATCATGAAATCCAAAATTTTAATGTATCTGATTGCGATTCATCTTTCACATGTGCATATAACATGAATTTTTCATGTGCATAGGGTCCCAACTAAAAATGAGATT
Organism: Torreya grandis; assembly: GCA_037957365.1. Taxonomy (NCBI): domain Eukaryota; kingdom Viridiplantae; phylum Streptophyta; class Pinopsida; order Cupressales; family Taxaceae; genus Torreya; species Torreya grandis. The sequence continues at coordinate 555,246 of JARHVA010006877.1, forward strand.
GCATTACCACCCAATAAAAAGACAACCAATATAAAAATTTAAATGAATATGAAGAATATTATATATTTTTTAATTTATATCTTGTCAACAACATGAGTGGTCAAATAGTTACCAATTTTAGAATGGTGCTACAACACCTTCTATCACAACCAACAAGATGAATCTTTATGAAGATATCTATAGTGAGAATCCACATTCTCTTCTTCATTAAATTTAAAGAAGATATTAAATTTATGGGTAGTGGACACTACCCTTATCACTTAGTAAAATACTCTTGACCTTATCAAGGGAAATATCCACACGAAAAAAATAAAATCAAGAATCAAGTGGATTGACATCATTCCAAACACACTTTTCAACTTGGAGAGCCTAAAATTAAGTAACAATCACAAATTATGTTGGTTTAAAACTCTCCATGAGTGACAAAATTCATATCAAAAAGGGCTAAAAATAAAAAAAATATGTGATTGGTTTGCCAGGTAAAGTCAATGCATTTGGCAGTGTTGTTTAAGATTGACTACCCAAAGATATGTTTTTCATTCTATTACAACCTTATAAGTAGTCTTACCTCAATCTAAAAAGAGACCAAATACTTGTTGTCAGGTTATATTGTATGGTTGTTTAGTAAATTGGTTGTGTTGAATATAAGTTGGAACTTCCAAGCTCTTCACATGTCTATCCAGTTTTTCATTTCTCATTATTGAAGAAATCTCCTTTTTAAGCATGTTTATTTTTATTCCTTGGACCCTTAAATTTTTTATACCATTGGTCAAACATTCCTTGATCAACCATTCCATCATCATAGAATCCAAAATTTTAATGTATATGGTTGTGATTCATCTTTCACAGATGACATCTACCATTAATTTTTCATGTGCATAGGGTCCCAACTAAAAATGAGTTTTCATTACCACCTATAGAAAGACAACCAATATAAAAATTTCAACAAATATTTTATCTCTTTTACTTTTTATCTTTTCAACAACATGAATGGGTCAAATGGTTACTAGTTGTAGAATGGTGCTATAACACTTTCTATCACAAGCAACATGACGAATCTTTATGAAGTTGTGTACAGTAACAATCCACCTTCTCTTCTTCATTATCTCCCAAGCAACTCTTAAATTTATGGGTAGTAGACAATACCCTTATCACTTAGTAAAATATTCTTGACCATCTCAAGGAAAGCATCCACATGAAAAAAATAAAATGGAGAAGCAAGTGCATCAACATCATTCTAAACACACTTGCTGACCTGGAGAAGCTGAAGTTAACTAGCACTCACAAATTATGTTGGTTTAAAACTCTCCATGAGTGATAAAATTCATACCAAAAAGGGTTAAAAATTAAAAAAGATGTGATTGGTTTACTAGGTAAAGTTAATGCATTTGGGAGTGTTGTTTAAGATTGACTACCCAAATATATGTTTTTCATTCTATTACAACCTTATAAGTAGTCTTATCTCAATCTAAAAAGACACAAAATACTTGTTGTCAAGTTATATCATATGGTTTTCTTAGTAAATTGGTTGTGTTGAATACAAGTTTGAACTTCCAACCTCTTCACATGTCCATCCACTTTTTCATGTCTCATGGTTGAATAAATTGCCTTTTTAAATATGTTAATTTTTCTTCCTTGACCCTTAATTTTTTTATACCATTGCCCAAAAATTCCTTGATTAAACATTGTAGCATCATGGAATCCAAACTTTTAATGTATATAGTTACAATTCATCTTTCACAAGTCACATATTACATGAATTTTTCACGTGCACAGGGTCCCTTCTAAAAAAAGAGATTGTGTTATCACCCATAGAAGGATAAACACTATTAAAATTTCAATAAATGTGAAGAATCTTATCTTTTTACTTTCTATCTTGTCAAAAACATGAATGGGTCAAATGGTTACTAGTTTTAGAATGGTGCTACAACACCTTATATCACAATAAATTTGATGAATATTTATAAGTTGTCTATGGCGAGAAGCCACCTTATCTTATTCATTATCTTCCAACCAACTCTTAAATTTATGGGTAGTGGACACTACCCTTATCACTTAGGAAAATATTCTTGGCATTCTCAAGGAAAATATCCACATGAAGAAAATAAAATAGAAAATCACAAGGACCAACATCATTCAAAACACACCTTCCAACCTAGAGAACCTGAAATTATCTAGCTCTCACAAATTATGTGTGTTGTAAACTCTCCATGAGTCACAAAATTCATACAGAAAAGGGCTAAATATTAAAAAAGATGTGATTGGTTTCCTAGATAAAGTCAAAGAGTTTGTTGGTGTTGGATAAACTTGATCACCCAAATATATGTTTTTCATCTGGCTACAACCTTACAAGTAGTCCTCCCTCAATCTAAAAAGACACCAAATACTTCTTGTCAAGTTATATGGCATGGTTGTTTAGTAAGTTGGTTTTGTTGAATACAAGTTGGAGCTTCCAACCTCTTCACGTGCCCATCCAGTTTTTCATGTTTCATGATTGAAGAAAGTCCTCTTCTATAATGTCACAACCTAAACATTAATCTATTAGATCTCGATGCAAAAGGCTCTCTTAGTCTTAAAATTGAAGTTATACTAGAGAGGTGCTCTTGTGAGATTCACAAGTAAATCATCCTCGTGGTTCTATACCAGTGGCATTCAATACATCTAGAAGATTCAATGTGGGACCCCTACTTCAACTCCAACAAAAGTTTCTTCATCTTCATATTTGAGGACAAATAGTTTGAAATGGGCAGAAGTGTTAGCACAACTCCACCCTGGTTGTTTATTTATAATTATTATTCTTAATAAAATATTTAGATGTATATAGTTTTTAAGTAATCCCTTGAACTAATTGCAATAATCCCATACATTCGAAGTACTAGTTAGATACGATATATTTTTTATAAATAAAATCCTAAATTAATGGAAAGGCATCCAAAACTATATTATATTGAGATTTCTCAAAGCAGTTTTAAAATTATGTTCTATTTTTTATATAATATATTATTTTTATCCATTAATTTATAATATTATTTAAAATATTTACACTATTGTTATACTCTATTGTAAGAATGATCATAAAATGCAATGCTACTTGGTAACGATATGTTATAGTTATGCCTTAATAATGAAAACATTGGTCAATTTTAAGATAATCAAATCTTCATTGACATTTATTGAATGCTATTGGTCCTAATTCACCCTTGAGTCGGTAGATTTTAGAATAACCAAAACAAATTAAACTTAATTATTTGTTATTCATCATAAATCGGCCTTCTTACGTAAACAATAATAAAAATAAAGTTAATTATATTTGATTAAACATAATTAATAATTGTTAGTCATATTAAACAATTGTTACTACAAAATAGAGCAATCGACGCTGGAGTTAAACAGAAACATCTTCATATTTCATATTTATCACGCCATCAAAAATTCAGATATCAAATACGTAAATGAGGTTCTCAATTATAATGATTTCGGCGCAAAATGGTTGGGTGGGCATCATGTAGTAAAAAGGCAGTATCAAAGACATAACGGTTACGCCTTGTAACACGTATGTGTTAATTCAAATTAAAAGTTCTACTACTTTCTAAGGCTTAGAATTGGATTGGATTTCCAAAAAAATAAATCTCCGTTCCACGATTATCTTAACAACACCATGATTCCTTGATGAAAATGAAGTCGAGTTTTATGGTGAAATTTGATTATTGAGTTGTTTTTTATTTTTTATTTTTTTAAATTTTTAAATTTTTAAATTTTTAAATTTTATTGTTCGATATGGTGAACATTCAGCTTAGCGTTAATTACTAAGAGTTTTACTCCGTCAAAGTCTTTTGCTTATATGTGAATTTATTTGACTGAAAAATCCTAACAACAAAATATATGTAATTTAATGATTTTATATAACACTTTTAAACATATAAAAAACAAGGAAATTTCTTGTTAAATACAAAAATCCGAAATATCATAAAAATATTGTTAACATTTTAAAATTTATAAATTTATAAATATATTTTAACCCTATACAATAAATATATATGTATTTTATTTTAATTTTTGTTTACAGATTTATTAATTGTTGAAAAAATAATATAAAAATATTAACTGGCATCATTTTATACATAATAAAAATGACATTCTTGAATAGTTAGGGAAAGCACCATCGATTATAAATTTCAATGATCTATTGAACTGTAAAATTAATTATCGATTTCTCTATTTATTTCAAAAAATTAGGGAGATGTATCTGCGATCAACTAGCTGACATGTGTCTTCTCTAGTTCCTGAATTTTATTTTTTGTGGGTTGGAAGAATAGTAAGGTGACAGAATGACTGGTTTCGAGGAAGGCAAAACTAGAAATTCACAACAGCAAATGCATCTGATGGGGAACATATAAGTTAAATGTTTGAAGTGCATCCTTCTCACAATCTCTATTGGCTTAGTAGTTTGATTTCAGAACTTTCAATCAGATTGAACATATGAGAGATAACATTGAAATCAGAGGTTGAACGCAATAAATAGACAATTTTAATATATTATTTTCTTAAATGAACCATAATGGAGATATTCTTGAAGTATGTTTTAATAAATCTAATGAGGTTCAATAAATATTATTATTTCATGAAATGTTGACTATTGTGTTTATAGATATTTTGCTTCACTAATTTTTTGTTTCATTATTTGAAATCAGAGCAAATTTGAATTTTGGAGGTAAAATATATATGGATTTGTATTGGATTTGAAATTATATTTTTGAAAAATATTCTTTAATTTATTAATATATTTAAATATGTTAGTTAGATAGGAAATAACTGCATATATGAAAAAGACTATGCAATAGTTATAGAGACAAGTGGAAGAATTGATTACAATTGTCACATGTCAATGAAAAAGGCAAGAGGGACATGAAAGAGAGTAAGAAACTGACCATGAAAAGTGTTTTCAGCAAGATAAAAAATAACAAGGACAGGCACCATCAATTGAAGAGATGGTGGTTTAAGATTTAAAGGGGAAAAAGGGAAATAAGGTTGATGTTTCAGAGTATAGAGGTAGTTTATAACTAGAGGCGCTGATAGACAGATTAAATAGAAAGGAATTTGTTTTCCAATGAAGAATTATGGAAAAAAAGAAGAAGTAATGTTTGCATGAACTAAGTTTAAGGATCATGCAATGATTTGTAGGAATCATTTAATACGAAGAGAGACATAAAAAGGGTAAATAAAATATGAATAATTGGAGAAAGATGGAAAACTAGTCGAGGAAGAAATTTATTCACATATATTATGAGCAAATGCTATACAAAAAGTTATATAATTTAAATCAACAGGATTATAGTGTACAAGACTATATATATGAGTTTTACATGTTATCCATATGAGTTGATCATGAAGAAATAATAGAACATATGGTTTCATGGTATGTAAATGGTTCAATTTTTTTCATTAAATATGAATTGAGCATCCATTTAATACATTAAATGGAATAATATTATCCATTAGATTTAAGGAAAAATAAAAACAAAATAAATGCACTTTTATAAGAGCAACTAGGCCCAAAAATGGACAATCACCTCTAGTAAGGGGTTGAGGATGGTTTATTTACACTAGAGGAGGATCACCTCATGGAATAGAAAAGTAAGACGATAATAGATGAGGGTTTAAATATTGATAAAGAGGAAGAATATTTCATAAGGGTAGAGGATACGTTAGTGGTAGAGAGTGGAATGGTCAACGAAGAACTTATGTTTGTTATAGATGTGGAGAATAAGGACTCATAGTATTTGAATGTATATGATATCATGAAAAATAAATGAGGCAAGAGGATCACGATAGAGTGAATTTGGTTGAGTCTGAAATAGAAGAAAAAATATAGAATCTATAGTAGAAAAAATAGGAAAACATCTCATGATGAGGAGAACAATGATATCTCTAAGGAAAGAATAGGTGTAGAATAAATAACATCTGGTGATTCATTGTTTCATATAAAAGAATTGAAGATGGTGTAATTTAGGGGGTAAGATATGCAAAGCAATTATAGATGGTGGTAGTTGTGAAAATATAGTTTCTAAATAAATGGTAGAGAAACTAGGTCTATAATTTGAAGGAAACCCTTCTCCTATTTTTAAGTAACGTAATGAAGTCACATTAGATAAAATGTGTGTTAACCAAGTTTTAATACATGAAAATATTACACAGATAAAATATGGTGTGATTTTTTTCATATTAAAATGCTTTTCTTACTCTTTCTTGATCACATGAAAATTTGAAATAATTTTTTGTTTGTTCTTTCAAATCTTAGAATGCTTGGTCACTCATTACTATTTCACCTACTCCTACTACCTGAATCCACATCCAACTGATGGATGTTTCATTTTAGGGCCACTAATGTGGGTCTCATTATGATAGAAGGGCATGATTTCCATCCTTCTCTATTGGATCTTGTTTGACTGGAATAAGACTCTTCATTGATCTCATACTTTAAATTTATTTTAATCAAGTTATAGTTATGAAAGAATATTATAACATGTATAGGAAAGTTATAATTTTTATATATTAAATGTTGACTATTATGATAAGATATAGTTAGAAAGCTTGAAAATTTATTTATAGTCATTATAAATATTATCTTCAAGTTATTACAAATTCAATAAAGCATAAGGATACATGTTTAAAAGGCAAGGATATAATATGTTGTTTCATAGTCACTACTTATAGTGTCAATATTATTTTAGAAATAAGTACCACTATAATTGTATGCTATTAAAACCATAAAGGTATGGTTTCAAGATCTAACCTATATTACTTATTATGAATCGAGATGAGATTGTTTCAATGGTAGGCAAGTATACCATTCATTTATAATTTAGTAAGAAAGTAAATAAAGAGTGAAGTAAATGAGATTACTTAGTTTTATTTTGATTTTGTCATTATGAGCATGTGTTTACTTTGCTAGTTTGGGAAACTTTACAATAAATGATAGTATGAAAATAGTTGAAATTTATTGTGCTATTATATATTATGACTATACTATAGAAGTTATTTTATGAAATTTATACATCTACGTGTTGCATAAGAATATAATTTGGCATTCATTATGAAGGAATAGATTAAAATTAAACCATCATTGAGTATTTATGGAATATTAATATGAAAATAATAATTTTAGCTAATTTATTAGTTGAATAACATCGAGACAATATGTTGAGTTGATTATTTGACTTGGAAGTTTTATAGTATAATTAAGTTTTATTAGATTATTTGCTATAAATTATCCCTTTGAAAAGGAAATATTTAGAAAGATGATTAGAAATACATGTTTATATGATGCCTACAACATTCCTCATTCTTTACATAATCTATGAGGAGAATGTAAATATAGCTTAGATTATACATTTATATAAAAAATAAAAAATAAATGAATGTTCATATTTTTTGTATTTATTAGTTAAAGCAACCTAGTCTCTCTTAAAGTTGGAAGTTATTAACATGCAAAACATAAACATGGTTGTTTAAACATAATTTTTTTTGTTATGTTTGCTATGAATTCTTGATATCCATATTCCTTAACATGTAAGCATGAAAGTAAATCGTATGACTAATATGATATAAGTATGTTAAGTTGTTACTATGTTATGTTATAGGTAGTCAATTACTTCACATTATAAATTCAGTTTTGTCTTAGCTAATATTATTTAAAAGTGAAACAACATTAACACACCCTTATGTTAAGTGTAATGTATTGTTACTTAAGTGATTAAACCTATTATGGGAAGGAAACCATGGGACATTGATCTTAGTGATTGTCATGATTAAGTGACATAAGCAGGTATAACTATTTTAGAGTAATATATTTCTTTATGCATATAGGTTTGAAGATTTTTTCAAGTGTTATGTATTGTATTGATTTTTAAAACAGCTGAAAAGCTTCTTTCTTGTTGTTTCAAATTTTTTGAAAATATTTTAATTAATGAGATTAGTGTGGTGATTCTTTCATTGAATTCGAATTATTCCACACTATTTGATGTGATGTTTTTGGTCATGTATCTAATGTTGTTGACTATAAGATAAAAAATTAATTTAGTTGGGGTGTAGACTGTTACCTATAGCTAGATACATACTCGGTAACATGATTTACATGGATCCGTAGAAAAACATTATTTGTAACATTATTCTATGCATACCTGAATACATGGTTTTAAATGTTATAGTATTTATTTGTAAGATTATTTGTTATCTTTATTTATTATGTATCTATTTGTTATTATTATCTAAATTAATTTTCTCATCCTCCATATATTTCCTTACCTCTTTATTTACCCTTTCCTCCTAACTATCCTTATTTGTATTATTACTAATGTCCCCTTCTTCCTTAATCAACTTATTCATAAGTTGATACTTATTACCTATCCCCATACATATTAAAATAACCTCACTCAACCATTTAGACATAATATTTTGAGCGGTCACATACTTTGAGGATCCCCTTTCTTTCCACCTGCCATCCCTTAGGTGCATGTCTCCTAAAGGAACCATTTACCTTATTTTACAAACCATTGATCCAAAAAGAAATCATGGATGAGTAATGGTAATTTTTCAAATAAACGGTTCCTTTCCCCAATTAAAAATCATCTTTATTTTCTTCAAATATTTTCCAATCGTAGATATCAAAAATGATGATAAATGAATTGAGTGTAGTCTCAAACTAGTAATTGATAGCCCATGTTAAAGGTGTATCGAGGTGTTAGAGTGCCTCAATATTTTTGATTATCTATTAGATGGGTTTATTAATGAAAACTGTATAATTTTCCATATGATCAGATTGTAAAAATATATAGGTCCACAAGACATGTGAAAATATCCAAAATTCCTCTTCTTGAGAGTGAAAGAATAAACCTTCACATCAGGTAAGGGCTCATCCATTCATTTCATATTAGAGTGACTCTTTTTAGTTTATCATTACACCACTCTTATGTTTATGTTAAGTCAAATTTACATAAATCTAAATAATAATTCCACCACATAATAACTAACTAAAATCCATGTAGTACCACCAAATATTGACATAAAATCTGAAGTAGTTGGCTACATATGGTTAATGTTATATAAGTTATATTAAATTAGGATTAATGTGATGTAGAAACTGACATTTGGTATAAAAATTATCTTATGCATAAAATAAAATATATTGGTATGCTCATTTATAGTAGTACATAATGCACAATAATTTCTATAACTTATCTTTATTTATATTCATATAATAACGGTTGAATACAATGTTCATAGATATCTTTACACTATACCACCTTATTATATTATAATGGTTACTCTAATTTGTAACCTCTTAATAATATTCACTATTGTAATTAAATTATTCTCTATTTTATCTCTACTATATTACAAAGTTTTGGTATAAATATCAAATCTATACCTTACAATTTAAAGGTCATATATATGTGAGGCATGTCTTTTATCCAATCATGTATTTATCTCTTACTACAATCTTATATTCCTTATCATATGGCCCAGTCAATAAACAAATATTTGTTTTGTTATCTTGAATAAGTATTTCACTATGCTGATAATGGTAATGACTCTATGATAACTATGGTTTGGTTATTAACAGATTAAAAACACTATGACTGCTAAATAAATCATGCAATAAACAATTATCAGAAGGATTTAAATTTATCTTATATATTGATCATCTATCATGTTAGTTGTGTGAGCCTCTAAATCATCACTTTCATAATAATATGAAACATTATCATCTTGCATCTTCGAGATAACTAGCAAAGATAATGTAACAATAACATTTTGTAAGTCCACATTATCTTGATCCCCTAATCATTTATGTTATTGTTTCACTTTAAAGCATTATTATTCCTTTTATAATTTTTATTTTTGAAGAAGTTTCATTAGTAGATTTTGAATTTTTAAATGTAACTTTTCTTTACTCAATCTAGACTTTTCCCTTTGTAGTTTTTTCAATTCTAATTAGGCTTTTTTTATGTTCTTTTAAAATTTTCATGGTTTTTTGTGCTCAATTTAATTGTTGTGAGTCCTTCATATTTTTTATTATTCTAATTGATTTTAATTAGTGCTTGATTTCCTAATTTCATACGATAAATTATGGTTCCAAGGAATGAGATGAAATGGGTGGATAATAGTTTGATTATCTGATTATGATTGAGATGTTTGGATATTAAAATATTTGAGTGGGTTATTATCCACATATATTTCATATAATTTTGTCATGACCTCTCTTCTCGTACTGTGGACTTGTATGTATAATTTAAGTTATTTTGGACCTCATTTAGTATTAGGGACAAGATGAGTGATTTTTAAGTTAAATTAACTTTTGTGTTGATTTTAAAGAGCTATCAGGTAATCAACAAGAAATCACAAAATCAATATATGATTTAATTAAATTTATTTACTTTCATAGAAATGTATACATGCAAGATTGTCATGATTAAAAATTGTGAACAAGGAAAATTTAATGAGGTGAATGGATTAATATTGGAAGTCATCAAATGTTTTTTTATAAAAAGGAACTTTTATTTTGTTTTATTATTTTAATTTTAGAACTTTCAAAATAAACTATATTTAATAAATAATTTAATAGTTCTATTATTTTTAATTAATTTTATTTTCATAAATAATTTTTAAGATTATTAATTAATTATAAATTATAAATAATTTTATGTTATTAATTCATTACATTTAATTTAATCCATGTAAACTAAACTACAAGATAAGGAATAGTTAAAAACCAATCAAGAGCATGTAGTAAGGAGGAAGATTTGCATGAAAAGTTAAAAATAAAGATCAACATTCCACATCCCTTACTCATTAACCACCTTAACTAATGATTGACCATGTAAATGAATGAAGGAACTACCACGTCAACTACCACATAAGGGTTAATTAAGCCAATTAGGGCCAAATTTGAGTGAAGATTTATTTGTAGAAAAGTAATAAATTGAGATGGATGCAAAAGTAAAGGGGGGGACCAGAATTTGTTTTTATTATAAATAGAGCAAGAGAGGGAGACGTTTTTTAAAGAAATAGAGATTCTTTGTAAGGAGTAGAGATATTCTTTTGAAAAGGGGGATCGATGATTATAACAGGGAAGACAATACAAATCGACATAGAAGTGAAATGCAAAAGTGAGGGAGGAAGAGTAATGTTGTTGCCATATCAAGTTCTATTCATTTATCTTCTTTAACTCAACCAAGATCAACACCATTCTCATCTACATTCAATTCAAGTAGAACCATATTTCATTTCAGTCAAGGTTTTCAATGGGCTCCAAGTAGATATATTAGTTTATTTAAACTATAAAAATAAATATTTTATTTTATTTAAATTTAAAGTAAATAATTTATTTTCTTTAAATGGTAAGATAGATATATTATTTTATTTAAATTGTAAAATAAATAATTCATTTTATTTAAATTGTAAAATAAATAATTCATTTTATTTAAATCAGAAGGTAAATAATTTGTTTTATTTAAATCAGAAGGTAAATAATTTTTATTATTTAAATTGTAAGATGAATATAATATTCTATTTAAAACATAAATAAATTATAATGTAATTATTTTTAGAAGACTAAAATAAAATTATTTTAATATTACTAGAAACCAAATGATTTTAAATTAAAGATATTTCATTTCTATATACTTAGTTATAAATCTATGAAATATATTTCATTTAGTTTGTAAAGATACATGTGTAAACCTAGATTGTGAGAATATTGATTTAGATACATGAAAATTCCATAAAGCAATCTAAGTTATCATAAAATAATATTTTCATTGGACCCTTAATTTGATTGTTTTTGAGCTTTGATGATGAATTTGATTATCACTAAGATTAGTATGAAAATAAATATTCTTCATTCTAGGGTTGAACCCTCAAATTTTAGAACCCTCCTTTCAAACATATAAAGGATTTATTTAAATTCAAGTTTAATAAATTCCTTGTGTATAAGTTATTGTTTTTAGAAAATTATACCTAAATAGACTAAAGGTATGATTGTCAAGGAAAATAATGTTGTTGCATATTGACATGATGACTGAAGTAGAAGATTATGTTACAGAATTAATTCTACCTTTCTACATAAAAATTTGCTTTTGAAATACAATGCATGAATTCATTTTCAGCATTCATTACTTTTTAAATCTCAACATAGACCAAGAATTTAAGGTTAAACAAAACTTTGCATCTTTTGGTATTAAGCGGTGCCTTTGGCTTACGTTTACGAGTAGTGTTGTCATGCTTGAGATACTACATCTATAAGCCTAACACAATTTCAACAATGGGATATGGGAATCATCTGTATAAATCACTAGGGAAAACTAAGGACCATGTCATGCCATTAAGACCAAAAGGTGGGATAATCCATCTTGGTCAATAACACTAATTTAGATAAAGAAATAACATGAACTACCTTAAATTATTATGACTTGTGAACTTATGAAATAGAATGGATAAAGCACATTTATTATTCAAAAATTGATATCATCAAAAAGGAGCAATAAAAACTATGATTGAGAGTGTTAAACCAATTATTATCAAGAAACCACCAACCATATGGCTCTAAGATAATTAAAATTTGGAAACAAGAATTGTACAAATTAGGTTGTCTAAAGCAAGGATCAAAACTATTGTAAACGAGAAGTAAAAGGGGGATGTAGCTTATAATGTTCATTTCTATTTCTTGTTAGGATGTACAACTAGTTTAGTTAAACAAGTATTCATTCACTTAAGATATTTTTTTTACACTCCTATTTGGGTATCAATCATAGAGGAACTCTCTAAGGAAATAGGCCCTAAAAAGTGTTACATACCCAAATTCATAATTCACATAAAATGTGGAATAGAAAATATAACTACATGCATACTCAAGCTTGATCCTCTTTGGAAGCAAATATGTAGGCAGTCTGGAAAGTAAAGGATTCTTCTAGTACGTAAGTAAAAAAAAATGGTTTTGAGGTTATGCACTAAACAAGATTAAATTTAAATAAAAAATTCAAGACCATTATAATAAGGCCCTAGTTTAGATAAACAAAGCAAATATAATTTTTTTTTGATATACTCATAAGGATCTTGATTTGATCATCATAGTTATTGAGGCTTTAGGCCAAATTTTGAGGTGAATAGCGACTTTTTGTTATATGTTTTATACATGATACTATCATAATGACCTCAATGCTTATCTAGTAGGGATGAGTGGTGAATAGTGAGTGATTCAAGATCTGGTTGATCCTAATGAGTCAAGTCTCTAGCCAGAGCATAATCTATTCATGTGTAGATGACTAACCTATATGGTTAGATGCTTAACTGTTTGGCAAAGGATATTAGATGCCTAACCCATATGGATAGATGATTGATCATTTGAAAAATGATATTAGATGCCTAAACCCTATGGTTAGATGATTTCTTAGTTGGTAAAAGATATCCAATAAGATAAAATATACATGAGTTATATCCACAGACAAACATTAATTTTTTAAAAAAATTGTGTTTGAGGATAGGAATTATGGTCTCTATAGATTATCATTCATTAATGAATATAAGACACCTATGAAAATAATATTATACTATTTTCATCGTATGTATCCATGGTCTCCCCAATAGTAAATTATAATGAAATTGATTAGGCATAACATGAAATAAAGAAGATACTATTTTTGGCCATAATTTTATGTCTAGAGATATTATTCTTAGTAGCTATCATGAAGAATAATTAAATCACTTGATAGTTTATGTTTAACTATAAATTGAGATGGATCAATATAGCATAGGGTTAATAATACATAAATGAATAATAATAATGTTGATAAATAGATCTATAGTATGTAAGTTAATTATAAACTCATATAAATAATATTATGAATTTAAATATTGATATATGATAAAAAATTAAAGTACACCTATTGGTTGATATTTTAATAAATTGAAAATAATATTACTTATTTATTTTACTATGGACATGTAGATATGTGATGAAATAGGTTAGAAGTGGACTAGAAGTAGATTTTAGATCAATCATCAAATTCTATAAATTTATACTTTATGGCCATAGATGCTTGTATCATGTCTAGATGGTTACATTAATGTTGGTATCTTATTTATATACAAGTGTTAATTACATAGTATTAACTATATTTACATGTAAACATAAGGAACCTTATGTGTTTTCTATCACCTTTACACTAGTATGTTTAGATATCATACATAAGATGTCACTCTTTATCAAATGATCAAACCCTAGCTTCCTTACTATTGGAGTGATTATGGAAAAATATGAATTAGTGGGCTCATAATGTAGAGATTCTCAAAGAAACCCTATATAGATAGGTGATACCTACATATCCAATACTCTATAGAGGGCTTCATACTTATTTAGTTATCCTCTACGTGTTGGATCATATGTGCATAAGTATGTAATGTGTGATAAATAAGTACATAGTGTAACTTGGATTTTAACATTTAAGATGTGTTTCATGGGATGATATTTCCATACTTTAGATCTAAAATAATATTGTTCCTATGCCTAAAATAGAAATAGGGATAAAAAAATTAGATTTTATCCTTGAATGCTTGAATGAATGATAATGGTAAGTTGCCTTGTGAGTTGATTTAACATTTCTATGTGAGGAATGAATAAGGATTGATCATGCATATATACTATATGAATATTTTCATGAAATATATCACATTAAATTACTTAGTATGACCATAAATA
>JARHVA010006877.1:575000-585000 GCA_037957365.1 Torreya grandis
TAGATGAGCTGACTCTAGATGCCCTAGGTAAGTAGATGTTTCCTACATAGTTCTATTGATACAAGATACAACATGAAATTCAAGATAAATATAGTTCTTGTAGGATATGGGATATAATAAAATTAATGATAATAAAAGATTACTCACATGTAGAGAAAAATAGGATTGGTGTTACAAAATAGTGAGTGTGTGAGAAAATAAGGGTTGACATTTCAAAATAATGAAAACATCAATGAAAATAAATCATGCAAGCATAAAATAATGGTTTAGGTTAAGACCACACTAAAATTCAAGAGATAAATATCCAATAATGAAGTGAAATGATAATTCATAGTTTCTAATGCATCTCAGGCTTAGAACAAAAATGAACTTGCAAAATAGGGAGAGCATAAGATGAAGGTGAACACAAAATGATGAGAGTATAAGATGAATCAAAGTGGTCATTAATGTATCAAATTTAAATACATAATACTCAATAAATGAACTCAAAAAATGGTGAGAGCGTATGGCTTAGGCCAATAAAGATGGGGAAACTAAATAAGATGTGATTGCTCATGAGATAGTTAGTAGTTACAAGATCCTTTAGGAAAAGAAGAGGTTAAACAAGAAAGGAAGGTGTGGTCGAGCAAACCCAAGATAAAAACTATATCCAAGTGTTACATACATAGTCCATGTGAACCTCAGGGTGATGTATTTATCTCAAAAATTAGAGGAAAAATATCAAGGTGGTGTAGAAATAAATTGAAGAGATAAGATGGCCCATCCTAGAAAATTTTGATGGCTTCTTATCTCGCCTAAAATTTTTATGCCAATTTTAATGATTTTGTGATTTTTTAGGAATTTCTATATATTTTACAAATGTTTAGGTATTGTTATGTTGTTTAAATGTTCTGGAAATTTTATAGGCATCTTAAATTGATCATGAATTATGAGACATATAATGGTCCAACTCAAAAATGACAATAACATTCAAACTTAAGATGATCAAAAAATGGCAAGAGTGTGGTAAAGGGGTGATTGAGCTAACCTCAACATGAATAGAGAGCTAGGTACATAGTCCTACAGGACCTTAAGTCACTTTAATTTTTCCTAATCAAAAGGTGGTAAATTGCTTCCAATGTTTTTGATATCTCAATAGAGAATCATGAGATAAAACATAGTCTAAACTTTTAAAATGGTGAGAGGATTGAAAAGGGGTGATTGAGTTATCATCAATGTGAATAGAATACTAAATACATAGTCCCATAGGACCTCAAGTCACTATAATTTCACTTAATCAAAAGGTGGTTTATTGCTTTCAATGTTTTTGGTGTCTTTGATCTCTCAATTAAATAGAGAATTAAGAGATACAACACAATCCAAAATAGAAAACTGATAAGAACATGTGAAAGAGGTGACTTAGCTGACCTCAATGTGAATCGATCACTTGATATATAGTCTTATAGGACCTCAAGTCATTATAGTTCCATCTAACTGATAGGTAGCTAATCACTTCCAATGTTTTTAGTGTCTTTGTATCACAACTTGATCCAAACTAAATAATGAGAGCATGGAAAAGGGGTGACTGATTTGACCTCAATTTGAATTGAGTGTTACCTACATATTCTTTTAGGACCTCAAATCACTGTTGTTAAGCCTACACAAAAGGCATCCAATTAAGTACCAATAAGTTTAGGTAAAAGGAAAATGTCAAGGTGATGTTGAAATATATGGTAAAAGTGTTTCTGCTAATTTTCCTATAAGAGGTTATAATTAGGAAGCAATGGCAAAGGGTTAGTGTACTAATTTACCCATAGGTGGTTATAATTATTAACCCAAAATGGGATACTTATTTGACCAAAGGGGGTTATAATCAATGGCACTAGTTAAATGTAACAACAAATAAAGGATGCAATTGACAAGACCATTGCCATACTAATTTTAGATACTGTCATTTGAACATGTAATTTTGAAACAAATACTATAATTGAATCTATACTCAATCATTAAATGTGATTGAATTTATAAATAAATTGGAACTAAGGCCAAACATTTTTGATGGGGTTAGGTAAAAAGAATTGGTTAACAAAAGGTTGAATGTATGGAAGAACAAAAAGGGGTAAAAGGCAAGGAAAATGGTAAGGTAAAATATAAGGCATATTAAATGATTTTGTTTCTCCTACTTATGTGGAGATGCACATCTTAATCAACATATGATATAATTAAAATAGATAATGGGATATAATGGTAATAGGGTTTTCCCAAAATGACAAGGTAAGGTAAATCTTAGGGTGTGAAATAAAAATAAGAGTAAGGTGAAGAAAATGATTCTATTATTCCTATTGATGTGGGTATGTTATTTTTTATCAGCATATGATATAACCATAATGGTCAAATGTTTAAATTGCTATCCCACACCCCTTATAAAGAGCTAATATATTAAGAACCTACCACTAATTTTGACTGTAATAAATTTTTTATGATCTTCATTTGTTAATTATTTATTTTAATCCAAATGTCAAGATGAGATGTCTTCATAGCCTCTATAAATGAATGTGAGGTTAGGGATGTTAAATATAAATAAACATTGGCTAAAATTTTTGATCTGTAAATGTAGTATAGGTCTTGAATGACATTAATTATAATGGAATATATCATGGTTGGGAAACACATGAAGACTGATATTTTTAATCTCACACATTGTTGTTAATTTTAGATATAACATAATTTTGTTTGTAGTAGGGTGAAATCCTTTTGAATCTATTATCGATAGGACCACCAAATTTTTATATTGGTTGGGCCTAATAGATGTTTCTAGCTGATTATGTTATAAAATAGAAGTTATATTAATGTTATCTTTGATAATGTATTCATCATGTAGTTAAGAACTATTCTGATTAATGATTGGTGCCTCATATATTTTTTAACCAAGAAATAATTCTTGATTATCGCATATTACCTCTAAAAAGGTTTCACTTTAGAATTTTAACATTTGAATTTGATTGTCTTCTAGTGTCTCAAACAAGGTTTCACTACAAGATTCTGAGTTTGGACTTTAATTGTCCCTAACACCTCTAAAAATGTTTCACTAGGAGATTTTTCTTCTTTTAAAAGAATCTAGTCTTATTCCCCTTGATATTCTACAGCTGATATGTCTCCCTGGATATAGTTCACAAATGTGTAATTCTACTAGTCCTAATTGACACTTATGCCAGGTGGAAAATCAATATATAATGGCTAGTTTAGTTAGTTTTAATGGCATATGGAATGGTAATGGAATGGTAAGAGGTATCTTAATCTTTGTATAAGATACTATGAGAACATGTGTCGATTTTGAAGTAATCATACTTAAAAACCATGGAAGGATCATAAATATATTCAAATTTATATGCAAGGCATGTGTAATCAATGTTTTAAGAACCTAAAATATATTCTTATTCAAAATATAAGTTTTATTCAATAGAGTTTAAATTCAACATTGAGACTAATTTTGATTTTGATTTTGATACTAAATATGATATTGATTCAAAAATATAACCTATCTTTGATGTTGACTCTTTATCTGATGTGGTAGTAAAGAAGCTATGTTGAATGTTAAGTATTGGGCAAGTAATGGCTTGTGGTTGAACAATGGGATGTTGAGAAATAATATCAACTAAGAAGAATTACACAAATATTGTCTTTTCAATGTAAGGTTTCTCAATAAAAAGAAAATCGTAAATAGGAAACTCCATAAAGAATGTCTTGTCAAAATGAATCTTCTTAAAAATAAGGCAATAGTTGGGATAATGGTTATAATCATTAGGAGGTGACTCAACAAAGACTATCTTATCAAAATTATGCTCATTAACCAATGGGGAATAGTCAATATGAAACTCTAAAGAGACTAGCTTGTCATAGTGAGGCTCCTAAAAATTGGGAAAGGTTTAAAGGGTAATTCAACATAAATTAACTTGTCACGGATAAGTGATTCAACAAAAAAATCATGGATTGATTAGTTTTATTTTCCTTCACTTATAATTGGTTGTAAAATATTAGTTTGGAACACATTTTGGTCCTTAAAAGATGACTATTAGAGAGGCAATAACTAGCTCTATTATGGCTCAATGAGTAGTTTACATCTTATAAAGTGGGGGAAGGTTGGCAATGGATGAATAATGATTGATGGTTTAATAATGAGAGATTTGTAAATAGGCTCATATAATATGTGATTAATAAAGAATAGATGTGGGTCTCAGATGGTATATGTACTTTTTCTAATCACAACTCTGAAACCTTTTTGGGATAATAAGCTACCAAATTTTGAAGGCCCTGTTATGGTAATTAGTGGGTACTATAGATATTGGTTGCTAATGCAGCCCAAAGGATGATGTCTTGGAATGGTAATCCTTAGGTATTGTGGATCTTGGTTTCTAACACAAATGAAAGGACAAGGGCCTAGAATGGTAATCCTTAGGAACTATAGAGCTTGGTTGTTAATGCATGTTGAATGATGATGGCTCAAAATATTAATCCTCAAGCATTGTGGAACATGATTGCTAACAAAAACCAAAGGATGAGGTCCTAGATAATAAGGTGGAGTCACCAAATACTATGCTAAAGGTTCATGCCTTTGTTCAACATATGAAATATTATAATCGAGATAGGTGTTTGTATCATACGTTATATCATCATATGACTCTTGAATAAAAGGGTCATGCCTATGTTTAACATATGGAATGTTATAAGATGGATAAGGATCTTTCTCATAGCTAAATCATCACAAGACTCTTGAAAAAAAGGAACATTAGTGATAAAGTTCTCATAGTCCAGATTATACATAGTCCTACCATGTATGTGTTGGAAATGTTGTCATTGATGTCAAAGGTCTAGCATTATTGGTGATAAAGACCCCATTGAATTTAATGATATTTGTAATAGTTATATCTTGGCTAATGTGTGTTAATATTTATTTAATATTAACAAATATATTTTGGTTGCATATGAGACAAAAGAAGTGCCCATGAATAATTCAAAGAGTCATGGGGTAAAGACAAAAGAAGAATGGGATACATTTTCCCATGAAGAGTCATCTTGGGGAATTACAAGATTCACCAAGTGAATACAAAAGAGGAAGGGCACAATTTCTCGTGAAGGGACACTTTGAGGAATACAAAAAGTCACCAAAGTAAAGACAAAAGAGGGAAGGATGTTTTTGCTCATGAAGGGTCACCACATCACTTTTCAAAGGCAAGGATATGAAGGGTCACACATGTTTGGATTCATTTTCTATGAGGATTGAAGGGTCACAAAGGGGGAAGGCCAAAGGTCATTTGGAAAGCTATAAATAAAGGCTTGACAAGCCATTTGTAATAAGTGAGATAGAGTTTGATTTGAGATAGAAATATCTATCTTAGAAGAGTATTGCGAGAGATGAATATGATTTGTATTTGTTATATCTAGCTTAGAAGAGCAAAGGTGAGAGAGGAAAGAGATGTTGTAATGAACTATCATTTGTTGAGATATCAACATTGAGAGATAGTTGTATGGTATACACAAAGGGGTTGGTGCTCACAAATTGTTGCTATGTTGGTGCTCAACAAAGGGGTTGGTGATCTTGTGGGTTGGTGCTCATGAATTGTTACTGTGTTTGTGATCAACAAAGGGGTTGGTGCTCCTATGGGTTGGTGCTCATGAATAGTTGATATGTTGGTGATTCGCAAAGGGGTTGGTGCTTCTGCAAGTTGGTGCTTACAAATATTGTTTGAGTTGGTGTTCATTCATATACTTAAGATTGTTCTCCATGGTTTTTACCACATTGGGCATCCACATTATATCTAGTGTCTCTCTCTATCTTGTGGTGTGTTTAGTTTTTTAGTTTTATTACATATATTGAATGTTTGGTTAAGTGGAATTTGATTAAGGGAAAGTTTTATAATATATATGATATATTGATTCACCCCCCTCTTAGCATATCCTAAGCTTAACAATTGGTATCAGAGTAGGTTCCTTTAGAAAGGGTTTAATAGCTTGAAGGTAGATAAAAGAAAAGTATAAGAAGGCCAACCAACTAAAGAAGGAGAATCAAGAGTTGAAATATGTGGTTGAGGCTCTTAAGGAATAGGTGTGTATCTTAGATTCTAAGTTGTGTATAGAAGTAAAATAAAATAAGATATTTATTCAGGATCTTAAGAATCAGTTAGAGGTTACAAATTCAAGATTAAAATCAAGAGAATAAGAGTGTAATCAGTTGAAGGTTGAGTCAGGTTCTTTAAAGGATAATCATGAGAAGCTTATAATCAAGGTTGAGAAAGATCATGAAATATTAGTCCAAAGAAAGAAAGATGTAAGTTTTTAAGGCAAATTGAAGAAGCTGATCAGGTAGCCCAATGCTTTTAAGTTTTCAAATTCTTTTCATGGCCATTGTTTTTTTTGTCACCATGTTGGTCATAGGGCAAGAGACTATGTGAAGAGAAGCAATCAGTCAAAGGGAGATCTCAGTCACATTTAAAAAGAAGGTATGAGAAATGTTGTTTGCTTTTATTGTAATAAGGTTGGCCATATTGCTAAATTATGTCCAAAATAAGTTCAGAGATCTTAAAAGTATGTTAAAGGTTACAGAGCCCCTAAAAGATATGAGAAGAGTCAAATTTAGGTTTGGAGACTTAAAATAGTAAAGGTTGATCATGTTGAGTTTAAGAGTGAGAATGAATTACTTGCTATAGTAGATAAAGAATCAGATAGGAAGGATTGTGAAGAATCTCTTGTTACATTTGAACATGAGATTTGTCAAGATAAGATAGTTGCAAAAGTTGAGAAAATGAAAAACATCATAAATGATAAGGTTAGTAAGTAAAAAAGGTTAGACATGCTTAAACAGATTCTAAGAGAAAGATATAAAGATGAAATAGAGTAGATGTGGGAATCTCTTGAGATTTATTTCTAGGACCCTTTGTGTGGGGTGTCTCTTCTAGGCTTCAAGGAGACACTTTTAAGAAAAATTGAAGCATGGTGGATGCTATGGGATCTTGGCTATGCTGCATGGAAAGAAGGTGAATTGACAAATTAATTTGTATATCATTTAAGGGAATATATTTTTGAATAAAAATTCTCACCAGTGTTTAGGTTTGAGGCTGTTAGAATGATTCTTGCATATGCAGTGTTTAAAAGTTTTAAAGTGTTTCAGATGATTATCATCATAAGAAATTAGAATGTTGAAAAAGAGCTAAAAATTTTAGAAATAAGGAGAAAGATACTCATGCAGATTCAAAGAAGAAGGATCAGAGTTTCAAAGCTCCATTCATCAAGAAAAAGGTTCAGACATGTTCATGCTAGAAGAAACAACTTGCAAATTCTATGATGGTTCAGATAGCTCTACATGTAAGAAATAAAGATCAGCCATGGTTCATTGATATCGGATGTTTGAGGCATATGATAGGAGATAAGAGTAAGTTCATAACTCTAAGGAAGATCAATGGTGGCACAGTGAGATTTGGAGATAAAACCACTACCAGGTTAGCCATAAAAGGTACTTTGAGTTTGGATTATGGTAGAACTAGGACTAAGAATGTTTTATATGTAAAAGTTCTTAAGCATAATCTATTGAGTTTTAGTTAAATATGTGATTAAGAATACACATTAAAGTTTCATGCAGAAGGTTGTGAGATTAGAAGAAAAGATTCAAATGAGTTGATTACAGATGCTCAAAGGGTAGACTACAATTTATATGTATTATCAGATATCTTCTCAAAGGCACGATCAAAGGGCACATTCAAGGATCTATGAGAGGACTTGGGAGTAATTTATATTACTTCGTGCCATTGATGTTCAACATCAGTTGAGGGGGAGCTAAGTGATAGCTTCAGGTAGGCCCTTTGCCATTGATGTCAAAGGGGGAGAATAATAGGTAGAGGTACCAGTGCAAAAATAGGTACAAGGAATAGGTACATGTTGCTTTTAAGTTCTAAAGTGAGTAAACAAAATCTTATTTCAAGTTCTTGAGTTTCTATTTTTGTCTAAGATAAAATTATCACCAATTACAATAGAGATTGATATCAATTCTTGAAATTAACATGGATTTCTGAAATTGACATCGATTCCTAAAATCAACATTGATTTGATTAGATCAACATTTCCTACAACCACATAATAAAATGTGTTTTGAAATAAAAATGATTGATAAACAATTATAAAACTCAAAATTCTCATGACTCTACAAGGAAAAGAAAACAATGGTAATAAAGAGGTTGTTAAACATAAAAATAAAAGTAACCATACACAAAATAATAATTTTCACTAAGTTCATGGTGTGGCTTATTTTTAGTGAAAAAATCATGATTGATTCCTACAATCATTAATGATTTTCCACAATTGTCATTGATCCTTGTATCTATATTAAAAAACATGTAAAATTAAAAGCTAAAAATATATACTTGAAGATTTAAATGTATGGGTTAGAAAAACTAAAGATATCATATCAATAGCCTTGTCCAATAGGATGTTTCATCCTACCATGCATGCCATTATGTACCTTAAATTTTTGAATAGTAAATAATAAATAGATTATTCCCTTATTAGTTTAAATGAAAAAACATCAAGCATAAAAATACCCTATGACTAAACACTCTTCCCTAAGAACTAAGGGAGCATAAAAAAATAATCAAGGTGACAAAATAGAGATGAAAATACAAATTTCTAGCCTCCTTTATCAAATTTGATTCTCAAATGTTGTAATAAAGATGTTCATACTAGACTTATGATGATTGTAGTCTAATAGCAATGTTCTTTAATGGTGGTAACATCCCTTCAATAGTCACTTGTGGCTTGCTATGAATCTTGGCATAAATTGGGCATTATAACACTACTCTTAAAGTCTATAAGAAGGTATTTATGCATAATAAACTTACACATAAAAACTTATTTTACAATGGTGTGAAACTTCTATTTATAGCTCAAATAACTAACTCTAACCCTAAGGAGTTTAGGTTAAATTATAACTAGGGTCGAGTATAAATTAACCTAGGTTGAGTCAGCCTAACTTTGGGTGGGGTTAAGGCACTCATGAAATATTGACACCTCAATTCTAGATATTTATGAGGTTTAATAATTCACTTTAAATATTTATATGGTGTGAGTCATATTTTGTAATATTTATGAAATAAGATATCACTTTATTATCTCCTTTGACCTTTTGACTTCATATTTGGATAAAAATTCCTTTTTTGGTAAATTAGATTCACATTTGGAATTTTTTTATGCAAGTTAATTAGGATTTGTAATATAATTTGTCTTGCTTAGTGATTTTTTCTCTTTTGGAAATTATTTTAAATGTGTTGAATTAATTTTTTGATAGGTCAAGTGTCAAATTACTAGGTCATAATTTGACTAGGGTTAGAATTGAACTAAAGGTTAGTGATGCATACATGGTATTACACCAAATAATATAACCTCATCACATTTTTGTTTAATTAAATCCTTTATGAAAATGGATTTATGCAATTAATTTTTTGACAATGTGTCATTTACTAGAAATTAAACAAAATGCTAGTTTAGGTAAGAAAGTGGGAAAAATCAAGTGTTTACAATCCCCACTAATATAACAACTAAGAAATAATACAAGTCTAAATAGTTTGTTTTCATAACATGCCCACACTATAATATTAAAATGTTGAGTATCAAATAAGTGTGGAAAACATGTTTCTTAAAACATGCCCCTATTGAATCTAAATTTGTGAACAATTTTGAGGCCATTCCTCAATGACATACTTGCATCGATATGGCCCCATTTTGAGGTTATGTGAATTAGAAACATTTAGCTAAAAAAGATACTATAATTATATAATCTATGTATAGATCATGTAAGATATATGAGTAGTATATATAGGTTGATATAAAAATAATGTACATAATATGTGATCACATCAAATGATAGTATACATGATATAAATCATGGAAACATCTAGATAGTAACATTACAATCTCAATAAGAAATCAGTTATACAAATGAGCAGTCAAAAGTAAATCAAAACATAATTGTTTAAGG
>JARHVA010006877.1:592500-627500 GCA_037957365.1 Torreya grandis
AAACATATCATGAAGTTAAAATTATGCAAGAGGAGGAACAACAGGAACAAACTACATCAAGGGAAGAGAGGATGGATAAGGATTTGGAGGGAAGGAAGGAAGGAGTCAATGTTGACATTTTATATTATAGAGGAAGTTTAAAATAAGAGGAGTTGATATATATGAAGAATAACATGGAGAATCATTTTGAATGCAAAAATCTAAGAGAAGATAAGAAATTAGAGTTTTCATGTACAAAATTGAAGGGTATTGCAATGATTTGGTGGGATGAAATATATAAATAAATTCAATGAAAGGTAAAGAGAAGATGAACACGTGAAAAAATATGGAGAAGAATCCGAGGGAGAGATTTCTTCCTATAGATTATGCACAAACCATATATATAAGATGCCAAAATTTATTGCCAAAGGATCACATTATATATGAGTATATAGATTAGTTTTACAATATTTCCATATATGTGGAACATGATGAAACATAAGAAGAGATGGATGTGAGAAATGTAAACATTATGATGTTTTTTATTCAAGATGAATTGAGCATGCATATAATTCTTTACTTGTAGGAGTCTTATCAATTAAATTTGAAGGTAGAAGAAAAATAAAATAAATAGAATATCATGAGATCAACTAGACCGATAAGATTAAAATCACCTCCATTAATGGGATGAGGTGGGTTCAATACCATTTGAGGTAGGTTTAATCAAAATAGACACAAAACATCATGTGGTATCAAAATTAAATAAGATAATAGACAAGGGTTTCAATAGCAATAAATAATTAGAGGATTTCAAAAAGGACAAAGTTATGATGGTGATATAGGATAGTTTCTAAATCAATGGTGATATTATGATTGTTATAGATGTAGAGAAAAAAGGTTTAGAGTGTTTGAGTGTCCAAATTATCAAGAAAAAGAAAGGATGGAAGAGGATCACCTAAGAATGAATTTAGTTGAGGCTTAGATAGAGGCTTAGATAGAAAATAAAAATGCCAACGTTTGATAAGGTGTATTTAATCTAAATACTTTTTAACTATTGAATCATCCTCTTTTTATAATGTATCGATTCATTTATTTCTTTTTCATGTATTTCAATTTTTATATTAAAACGCCAACATTACATATCGAAAAAAAAGAGGATTGTAAAAATATTATTTTAAAATTTATCATTTTTTATTTTCCCACCTTATAGTAATTATATATATTTTTAATAGTTTATAGTACTTTAAAACTATATTGAGAGTTTCATGGTTCCTCCAAGAGCATCAACCCATCTTTATCAGAAAATACACAATTCTTGATGTAGATATCTATTTTTTGAAGGCCATAACTTTTGAAACGTTAATTTGATTGAGCTCTCATTTATCAAAAACTTAAGATAACATAAATTTAAATGAAAAAATAAATCAATACGCCATTTAAGATCCATTCCAAGATCTTTTTAGGGCCATATGAGATCATTTAATTCTTTGAAGTTACATTTTATATTTTTTAGTCATGTTTAAAATATCAAAAATATGATAACTTTGTATTCATGTGTGAACTTGAGATAAAACTCACCCATCATTATGAACTTAGTGTCTATACAATATATTTAAATTTTCAGGCCCCTCCAAACTTGCATGCAAATTTTTTTTTATAAAAAGTAAGTTTCTATTCATATTAGGGACAGTTAACTCTATGTAGTTTTTTTGTTTTTTATAGATATTTTTTAATTTTGTACATCAAATCCATTTTTGATCTGAGGTTTATTTAAATATTTTATGTAATATATTCCATTATTCAATGAGTATAAAAGAATTTCATTATTTCACATAATACTAAATATTGTGTCTATTTTTATTTATTTTTTACTTTGCTAGTCTTTAGTTTCATTATTTATAATCAGAACAAGTTCAAATCTTAGAGATAATATATTAATGAATTTGTATTTCCTTTGAAATTATATATTTTTTATAACATATTTTTATTTATTAATAGGTTTAAATATTATGATAAGAAATGAAATTAATGCATAGATGAATAAGACTATGCAATAATTATAGAGAGAAGTGGAAGAATTGAAATAAATTATCACACATTAAATAAAAAGTCAAGAAAGAAATGAAAGAGAGGGATAAAATGATCATGAATAAGAAGTTAAACAAGACTATTAACAACAATAAAAAGCATCATCAATTGAATATATGATGGATTAGGATTTATACAGAAGAAATAAAGGAATTAAAGTTGAAGTTTTAAAGTATAGAGGTGGTTTAAACGTAGAGGAGCTGATAGACTAGTTAAATAGTAAGCTTTTATTTACCAATTGAGACGTCTAAAATAATAAAAGAAATTGAAGTTTTCATGCACTAAATTTAAGGGTCATGCAATCATTTGGTGGCATCATTTGTAGAAAGAGACAAAAAATGGTAAATAAAAGATTTTGAAGAAAGATGGAGAAGGATAAGAGGGATAAATTTATTCCTATATATTTTTCACAAACTCTACACATAAATTTATATATTATATAGAAAATAGATCATAGTGTACAAGACTATATGGATGAATTTTACAAGTTGTCTATATGAGTCAAGTATGAATAAAAAGAAGAACATATGTTTTCATGGTATTTAAATGGTATGAATGTTTTCACTCAATATAAATTGAGCATGCATATAATAAATAACATGTATTAATCTCATCCATTTACTTTTAAGTAAAAATAAAAACAAAATAAACAAGCTTTTAAAGGATTAGTTAGGCCGAAAAGAGGATAATCACCTCTAGTAAGATTTTTATGTGGGTTTATTTACACTAAAGGAGGATCACCCCATGGTATAAAAAATAAGAGGATAATAAAAAAGGGTTTAAATATCAATAAAGTGGAAAAATATTTCATAGAGGTAGAAGCTATGACAATGGTATAGGATGGAATGGTACACATACACCTTATGTTTGTTAATGATGTGTAGAATAAGGACACACAGCATTTGAATGTATGCACTATCATGAATAATAAATGATTCGAGAGGAAATTTGGTTGATGCTTGAATAAAAGAATAAAATATAGAATTTATAGTAGAAAAAATAGAAAAAATCTCATGATAATAGCTCCAAGGAAATAAATAGTGTAGAATAAATAAGGTGGTGATTAATGAATGCATATTAAAAAAAACTAAACAAGATGTACTTATGGTGGTAAGATATGAAAATTATTTATAGATGGTGGTAGTTGTGAAGATATGGTTTCTAAAGAAATGGTAGAGACATTAGGTCTACAATATTAAATAAAACCTTATCCTTAATAGATTTCATGGTTTAATAAATGAAATGAAGATACATTTGATAAAATGTGTTTTCCAAGTTTTTCTATAGGAAGAAATTACAAGGGTGAAATATGGCATGATGTTATAGTAATGGATACATGTTATGTGTTATTGGGAAGACCATGGCAATATAATGAAAAAGCAATTCATGATGGAGAATACTATGTGTATATTTTTTGGGATGATGCTACAAAGGTACTTTATTATCTCTTAAAGAATAAGGTAGGGTAGAAAGCAATATATCAACAAAGGAATTCATCAAATACATGAAGATGGTTGGTTGATTTTCTACATTAATAGTCAAAAAAAGATGTTGAAGTGTTGAAAATATCAGTAGATGTAACAAAAATGCTAAAATAATATGCAAATATTTTGCCTAATGAGTAACTAGATGTCCTAGCACCAAATTAAGAAACTTGACATAATATTTATTTGATTCTAGGATTAATTATACTAAATTAGGAAGCTTATAGAATGATTTCAGCAAAATAGAGTTGTATAAACAAGTTACTAAATTGGTCAAAAAGGGTAGTACGGAAAGGCATCAGTCTATATGTAACACCATTATTTTTTAACTTAAAATAAATATGTTAGATGGAGGATGTGTATAGATAGTGAAGCAATCAATAAGATCACCATTAAATAAATAGTTCATGTACCTTGTTTAGTTTATATGAATAATGCGCTGATAGGAGAAAAATACTTTATTAAGATTGATCGAAGGAGTAGTTACTTTAAAATTCATATTTCATGAAGGATATTAATAGAAAATAACATTCAAAGGGATATTAATAGAAAATAACATTCAAAACTAGGTATGGATTATATGAATAGATAAAGATACAATTTTAATTATCCAATATACCAAACACATTTATTAAGATGAGGTGTATAATATTACAAAATTAGATTGGTAAGTTTGTAGTGGTTTATTTTGATGATATTTTGATATTCATTAGAAGTAAATAAGAGCAATTAAAACATTGCATAATGGTATTATAATTATTTAGAAATGAGAAGATCTATGTAAATATGAATAATTGTTAGTTTATGAAAAATAGTTTGGTACTTTTGGGATTTGTAGTTTCAATAGATAGGGTGATAATGGATGCATAAAAGAAAAAGGCAATTGCTGAGTGATCTATTCCAAGAAGTATAATAGATGGTAAAATTCTCCATGGATTAACATTTTTTTACAAAAAAATCATTAAAAGTTTTAGTGGTATAGTATCACCAGTAATAGATTGCATGTGGGTAAGAATTTTAGTGGACAAAGCCAACAACAAAAATATTTCAATTTTTGAAGAATAAGGTGATGTAAAAACATGTTCTATAATTACTAGATTTTAACTACGTGTTTGAGGTTGATTGTGATGATTCACATAGTTTTATTACCTACTAAATAATAAAAGTAATTATAAAACATGTTGTAAATAAATTAATTTGTCAAATACATAAATTTAATATTCTATTGTTATGAATTTACAATAAAAATTCATATAAAAGTCTTAAAAATACTAGCAAATTAGTAGAAGTGTTAAAAAAAATGCACATGTTATACCTGGTGGGTTACCCTATGGTTTACCACCAAAGAGAGACATTAACTATAATACTAATTTGATTCCAATATAATCTCTACCAAATAAAAAAACTTATAGAATTCATCCAAAAGAACATGCAAAGTTAAATAAACATGTTGTTGAACTTTTGAGAAAGTTTGTAGTAAGGTAGAGAATGAGTCTATGTGAAACATTAGAATTATTAATTCCAAACAAAAATGGAACATGGAGGATGTGTGGATAATAGAGAAATGAATGAATCAAAATCAAATAAATATTTCATATATCCCATTTAGAAGATATGATTGATGTACTGGGAAAAAAAAAACACATTAGTAAGATTTATATGAGGAATAATTACTATCAAATTCAGATTCGTGAAGAAGATAAGTGAAAAACAATATTCAAGATTAGGGATGGCTTCTATGACTGTATGGGGATGCAATTCAAATTGTCTAATGAAATAAACACATTTTATATGGTCATAAACATGGTGTTTTTAGATTACATTTATAAGTTATTAGTTTTTTATTTTGATGAAAATTTGATCCTTAGTTAGATTAAATAAGATAATTTAAGGAATTTGATATTTGTATTAGAATTGATTATAAATGATAATCCTTACGAATTAGAGAAGTGTCAATATATTTAAAATATGTTGGTATTTTTGGGAGTTATAGTATTTGCATATGGTGTAATAATGGAACAAGAAAAGGTAAAAGAAATTATTGAGTGGAATATTCAAAGAAGAATAAAAGTGTTAAGAAGCTTCCATGGTTTATCAAAATTTTATAGAAATTTTATTATATAAATTTTTGGTATAGTTTCACCAATAAAAGATTGCATAATGGGAAAATATTTTTTGTGGATAAATACAACTACATAGAACTTCAAATTATTAAATAAGGTGATGGTAAAATATTTTCTAGCATTACAATATTTTAAAAAAGAGATTGAGGTAGATTGTGAAGATATGGGTATTGGTGTTGTGTTGAATCAAGAAGGAAGGCAAAAAAAATATTATAATGAAAACACAAATAAGGTAATAAAAACTTATTCTACATATATGTTTAATTTTATGTTATTATACAAGTATTAAGACATATGAGGTATTACCTAGTGCTTAAGGAGTTTACCCTATTTATAAACAATGAAGCCTTGAAGTATATGAACACTCAAAATAAGTATACATGTAATGTGGGTGTATTTATTGTAGAGATATAATTATAATTTGAATCCCAAATTAAGGGAAAAAAATAAAATAATTGATGCTTTGAGCAGGAAAATGACACTATTAAGTACAGTTGAAGTAGCTGGATTTGAAGTTGTCAAGGAAATTTATGATACTAATTAAGTTTTTAGAATATAGTTGACTAATGCATGAAATTATTGACTAATTCATGAAATTATTAGTTGGTGAGATATGTAGTATTCATTATGATTATGTTATACAAGAAAATTATGTCATCAAGAAAAAATAGTTTCATATTCTAGTTGGCTACATGAGAGACGATATTATAATAGAATTACATTGTGGTGTTTTGGGTAGACATTTTGGTAAGAAAAATACAATATCTTTGGTGGAGAAGTGTTTTTTTTTCATAAATGAAGAGAGACATGGAAAGGTATGTTTCAAGATGTAGGTTATGCCAAGTGGATAACATCCATACATAAAATACAAGGTTGTACATGCCATTATTAGATCCAAAAGGACTATGTATATATTTGAGTATGGAATTTGTGTTGGGCGTACCAAACACACAAAGAGGTAATGATTCATTTTTTTTATTGTGGGTAGGTTTTACAATATAATTAATTTTATTTCATGTAATAAAACCAATAATTCCACTATAGTATTAAATCTATTTTTTAAATATGTTGTTAGATTGCATGGTGTAAAAAAAATAATTAGTCCATATCAGGATACAAAATTTTTGAGTCTTGTTTGGAAGACTATATAAAAATGTGGGAATGAACTAAAATTTCGTAGTGAATACCACCAATAAATAGATAGACAAATATAAGTTATAAATACGATATTTGAAAATTATTTGATATGCATAGAGAGCAATCCTGAGAAATATGAATTATGTTTACCACAAGATATGTTTACAAATAATAGTTAAGTGAATATATCAATAATAAAATCACTATTTTAGATTATTTATGGTATCGATCATATGGGTGTTTTATATTTGGCATTGTTACCAATTATCAAGTGAGTTAGTGATTATACAGAAGCATTTGTAGAACACATAATAGTTTTAATAATTAAGGAAAAACTAGATAAAAGTAATAAAAATGATAATGCACTCGAAGATGTAAAAATAATGCCAATATTATTTGAATAAAGATATTTTGTGATCATGTATTTTTGAAAATTAATATTTACCTTGGGAACTTAAAACAAGTTGAAATACAAGAATATTGGTCAATACAGAATTGTGAAGAAAATGAATGGTAATGTTTATGAAACAAATTTACCACAAATTATCTATATCTCTCTAGTGTTTTATGTTTCAGTTAGGTCAATTTTAGGGAATATGTAGTTATGCCTTCCAAATTAGATTATAGATAATGTTAGAAAGATAATAATTTTCATATATTCCAAATAAAATTGAATAGTATTATGGTAATGATTTGCTTCTATTTATCATATATTTCATATGACATAATTTTGAATTAGAAAAAACAAGATGTTTTTATAATTATTTGGTTTGGATTTGGAGTAGTAATAAGTCCAAATTATTTTAAATGGCCTATGTCGATATGATTTTCATGGATAATATGTTGAAGGGGGTGAATATAAATAAGTAAATTTTAAGCAACATGTACTAAAGAAGAAGAAAGAAAAGATAGTGTACACAAGATGAGGAAAATATAACATGTATTTGGTATAATGAAAAGGAATATAGTAGAAATACAACACTTAGATTTTAGAATGAGAGTTAAAAAAACATTTAAAATAATATATGAAATAAGTACAATTAGGGAAACTTATAAGATATTAGTTATCTTTGATTATAGGAGAATGATGTGGATACCTACTTTCTGAAGGCCATAACTTTTCATTTATTAACCTAATTGATATCTACTTCATAAAAAAATTAATTTAAATAAATAATTCATTCATCTATAAACATATACACCTTTATGTCTATTATAATTTATCTGGAGGGCCATATAGTACCATACAAGGCTTGAAACTACATTCTAATAATTTTGGTGATGCTTAAAATATCAAAAATCATATAAATTTGTAAATAGATATGAAATTGACTTGAAAAACCCCATCATCATGCATTTATATTTTTTAGTACAAATTTTAGGCCCATTTGAGCTTGCATGAAAAAGTGAGTGTAGAAAGCATGTTTTTATTTATAGTAATGGTTGTTTTTTAGTATGTGTAAAAATGGGTTTTGAAAAGGACCCCTATATTGAACAATAATAAATTATGCATTGAAAACACATCTAGATGGAACATCAAAGTATGTAAAGAAGGATCAAAAGATGCCCAAAATAGCAATAGCCACACATTGACTGTAGAACATAAAATAAAATAAAGTAACAATCCATACCATACATTTTATTTTTGAGATGTAAGGGTCATTTTAAGAGGATAAATTTGTTTCTTAACTCTAGTTCCTATTTTGTTATATAAAATGGTCTAGTCTCTACCTTCCCCTAATTTTAGTATAATTGGACTTGAGATATTAAGTGAATCAATTATTATAGTTGATGCTGAAGAGAACTTTTCTAATAATTCTTCTTAATATAAAATGGATGATTGGAATTTATTTAAAGTGGTGTGAGCCATATGATTATCTATATAAATAATTTTGAAACTTCCTGAATCCAATTTCTTTCATTGCATGGTGTGATCTTCCTTTGATGGTACACTCATATCTTCCACTAGTGTTTTGGAAACTAGATCAGGAGTGATGCTAATTTATTCACATTATGTTAAAGATTGTATAACAATATGTTAAGGAAACTATTAATTCCACTAAGAAGTTTTTTATGTTTGAGTGAAGCACAATCATTAACCAAATGGACAATTTGGAAATAGTTGTGGAATTTGAAGGGAACATATTCATAGTCTAGTGGCTACAACCAAGTTCTATTTCTAACTTTCAATTCTATTTATGTAGGTAAATATTTGGTGATATCAAAATTGACTAAAATTCCATCATAGGTTGAATGAATCCATTTTAGAGTCTTGGGATCAACATCCCAAAATTCTCCAATAGTTTCTATTATGGTTGCTAAAATAGAATCATACCAAAATTGAAGAGGTAGATTGGGTAGCCTAATCTTTATAGGTTTTTAATTAAAAATTTTAGTATATAAGTTGAGATCAGGGTACCATAGCTTAGCCATAAGTAGATGGTGTCCCCATTCCCAAAGGAATTCACTAAAAATTACATATTTATGTTCAACAATATAAAATATAACAATAAATATGCATTTTACTTAGGGATGATTTTATATCTTACTTATAACCATATCCCACCATTCCTTCAAAATCCCTTCATGAAGATGGGGCAGGCTCAGCCAAAAACATATAAATTATTAGATCATGGCTTAGGTGAACAATTGTTATTAATTATTCTAAATGATATTTAGTTTTTATTATACAAATGTGAGACTGGAAAAATATTTATTAGGAGATAAATCTTAACTCAATCATTTTCTAAAAATATCAGTGAATAAGGGATGCAGACCTAAAACAATGGTTGTTAACTATAGTTTTTTTTTTCTTATTTTAATTTTACATGTCAAATCCAATTTCAAATTGATTTATATTTATATTTTTTGATCAATTATTTTAATTATTCAAGGAGGGTAAATAAAAATTATTTTTTAACAAAAATCATAGTATTATGTCTACTGATATTTTACATTACTAGTCTTTGGTTTCATTGGTTTTATAATTACAATATGTAATCTAGGAAGATTATACATACTAACAGACATAAACATGCATAACCTTATGTAATCTTCACGATTAATTATTTATGTTCTTACACCTACATACCAATTAACTAAATTTAGATCAATATGTAAAGGTGTTGACATTATTTCTTATCCATCATCTCCACTACCACATAATGTAATTTATTTCAATAGAAATATTAATTTTCATTATAATTTCATATATATTATGTTCCTTAGAGAGAAAATATTCAATAATTACATCATTTTATTTTGTGTGGATGTGGCATAAAGGATAAACAAATAAACATTATTTATTGTATGAAAATTTCACCAAATGTGTACCTCTCAAAAAGAACCATTTTATATGAAATTCACACACACACACACACACACACACACACACACACACACACACACACACACACACACACACAGACACACACACACACACACACACACACACACACACACACACACACACACACACACACACACACACACACACACACACACACACACACACACACACACACACACACACACACACACACACACACACACACACACACACACACACACACACACACACACACACACACACACACACACACACACACACACACACACACACACACAATTTTAAAAATTATGTTTTTCATGGGTTTTGCATTCCTTATTTAAAAAAAATAAAAAATAAAAAAATTCTTACACTAGATTAAATGAATATACATATCTATCATTTCTGAAATGGTCTTTCAATTTGACACAAACCTAAGAAACATGATTTTTATCAATACTCACAAACAAAGAGAGGATGAAAAACTAAAGATCTCAACTATCTATCTAAATCACCTCTGGTAAGATTCTTATCAACCACTTTCATAGTTATATTCTCGAACTACTTATGCATTATGTAAGGTAACAAAATAATGTATAATATTTTTTATATAACTCTCTATGATTATGTACATATTTATAAATATTTTTGAATGTAACTATGTTTCCGACTGATTTTGACATCTAATGTTACAAACAAGTTCCATATAAAATAATCTGAGAATGCAATACACCCAAAATAAAATCATTGCACATTGTTTGCATCCTTTATAGTAGTATTCTATTTCAATTCAAAGTATTTTTTATTCTAAACAAAATTTAATTATCTATATGATTAGACTCAATCTTTTCATGTTTACCTTATCTTGGATGCATCATCATGTCATAAAAATGAAAGAAATAAACCTTTCCTATGTGCTCAAATTCTATCATTCTCTATGTTTTGTGTAGTAAATGTTTTTTCTTCAGAATATCCTCTCCTTTTTGGATTGTATGTTAACTCTATCACATGAGACTAAGTCACTTGCACAAAAATCTACACTAATTATTCATTGTCACAACTTAATATGATTTAGACTTTTCCCATCAATAAAAATTATAAGGTATCTAATATTTGTTAAAAAATTTAAACCCTTGAAAAAAAATTCATTAATCAATTGATTTATCACTATCAATGTGTGTTGTATAGAATATTTTGTAGTTTACATATATGAAGTATATGAACATGTTTTTAAAATTAGTAAATTGAAGTGGTAACAATGTCCATTTTTTAGTCCTATATACTTATTCTTGACACATGTTATGGACATGTTTTTTACATTAGTAAAACCAAGTGATAACAATGCCCATTTTTCAATCCTATATACTTATGCCTGACACATGTTATTAAAATATTGAGTATTATAGTAATTAAAAAATTGAAGGAATATAAATGCTTTTATAAATATCAAAGTATTCATAAATTAAAACATAATAAATATATGTATAAAAGATAAACTATATTTATAATTTTGATAATTTTACAACTTTGAATATTTTTAAAAAATATATTTTCAAAAAAGATTATAGTATAAATTTAAAATTTTGATTATTGAAAAAATTAAATAATTTTCAAAACATAACCCTAAAAAAATATCATAGCTATTTTTTATTTGCTATCTAACTTATTTTTAGCTAAAATAAAGAGTGGTGGTGGAGGTCAAGGGAAAAAGTATTATGCAAGGAAAGAGACATATTTGGAAATGAAGACTAAAATATTTTTTGGATGATTCTTTATTCAACATACATTAAAATATATCAAATAAAAAATACATAAATTCAATATTTATAATAAAATTAAAAAACATATTTGATATAAATATATTAAAATTATTGGTGAATAAAAAAAATTTATTAAAAAAATTTCACAACATAACCTTAAAAATACTATGTTTATGATTAATTTAAAATCTATTTATTCATTAAGGAAAAGAAATATTGGTGGTGGAAGTCAAGAGGAATTAGATTATGGTAAAAAGATGCATAATTTTAAGAGTAAGATACATCTCATTGATAGATTTGAATAGAAAATAATAAAAATCAATATTTGAAGTAAAATAGATAATATAAAATTCAATATAATTATGAAAAGTTAATTCATTTTTTTAATACTACTATTAGATGTAAAATATATATTTTTTTACAATTCATTTTTTTAACAGTTACCAAATCATTTTATTTTCTAAACCAATAAATAAATATTGTTGAGGATTATTTTTAGTAAAAAAATTAAATTATATTTTATCTTGAACTGGGTTAGACATTATCTTCTATGATAGGAGCTGTAAATTCTAAATTATTTTCTTCCATAATATTATGTATATAATATTTTTTGAGATATATGTCTATGTGTGAGTGTCCTTTGATATTCCCATGTTTTCAATATATGTGCATGAAAGTCTTTTTTATCTTAAACTTTTCAGTATATATTGAAAATAAAAAGAGGGTCAATCTTAATTGTCAAGAGAAGAAATTGGCTTTTATAAGATTTATTTTTAAGTTAAATAATAAATATAATGGTATTATAATGTTTTATGTAATGTATAATGTTATAAACTATGTCAAGATAAATAAAAATAATGTTGAAAGCTTAAAAATATTGAATACATAAATAATTAATGTTATTAACAAACAATAAGTCACAAGAATAAAACCCTATATGTAATACGAAGTCTTTCAAAACACTATTCTCTTAGTGAAATTTAAGAAGGGAAAAAGAGAAAGATAAGGAAATATGGGCCTCAAGTCATAAGTGTCTCAAGATAAATTTATGTATATAATTTGAGAGGAGATAACTCATTAAATATAGATAAATAAAGTAAGTGTATTTAATAATAATTCCATCATGAACTTTCACAACCTTCATAATGTGTGTCATATTTACCTAAATACTATAAGTTAAGGGTGAACTGTGTGAGAAGTGTGGATGAAATTACATGTGATATTTAACTCCAAAATTCACTACAAATGTACAAAAGAGGTGTGATGCCTAAAAAAAAGAAAAAGTGATTACTAAAAAATAAAAAATACATAAATAATATAGATTTAGGATTAAAATTAATTAACCTAAAAAAATATTAATATCAAAAAATCCCTCTTACACCTAGTTTGGGGTTACAAAAGAAGAGACAATGTTACAAATAAGGAGGGGAGTTGACATTACATAACACTTTACCTCAAAATCAACTTCCTTTAAGAGGAATAAAAATATTTTGAAAGCATAAAAAAGGGAAGGTGTCACCAATTATATTTCAAAAATGGATGTGTGATCATCAATAATATCCAATAATCTTCTTTGGATAAGATTGTTAATCCACATTAGAATTAAGATGAACAAAGAATGAGAAGTAATAAATTATCCATTTTACATTCAAATCCAAATCCTAGACCAATCCTGATGTCAATTAAAATTTCCATAAAATGGGATACATCTAAATAATGTAATAAAGATAGATGTAATGAAAAATAAAAATGAGTAAAAAAAATTTTTAAATCAACATGAGAAGCATTATTATGTTCAAAAGAATCACTTTTTGTATTAAGAGTATCAATAAAACTATGTGATGGTCCAATTATCATCATAATATGTGACCACACATATGGTCGAAGTATTAATAAAAATATGCATATGGCTCAATTAGCATTGTTAGTATTCTTATTATTTCATAACACATCATAACCACCATGACTAATTGTCATTGTAAGATGCTATCTCCTGGCTGTGATAACTCACCTAGGATAGTTGGCCACCACTACACCAAGGTTTGTAATTAAGTTTGGGAAGGAAACAAAAAGATAGGTATGGCTGATGGAAAGCCAATGGTTAGGTCAGACTATTAACAACATAGTAACTCAAAAGATTATGGTAATTTAGAAATAGATTTGGAAATAAAATGATAATTTGATGCATAAAATAAAATGACTAACTGTAGGGACAAATGCTCACCATAAATAAAAGACTAGATCTAAAACACACATCCTATGCACAAAACATCCCTATCAAGATGATTTCCAACATCTAATATTAGCTTTAAAGAGAATATTCATGTCTTTGTAGTCAATGCATTCAAAGGAGGTTGTGATATGAATTTGGGTGCCAAACTATTATAAAATAAAGGGATATGGATAATTATCATACATTACATCCTTTAGATAACATGAGATTTTTATGATCAGCCTTTTGAATATCTATTTTTGAATAGATTTATCACTAGGGTATAATCCCTCAAATTTATCATCAACTTCACTCATTCATCCATCTATGGGCATAGGTTAACTATTGATCCCAATATCCTATGATCAGAAAGAGGAAATGGGAATAGGTCTATGGATTTTATAAATGAATTAGAATGATACATAACCCTTAAATTTAATTAATGGGGTAGAAGCTACTCTATTTTATCAATAAGCCCAAGGATAAGCACAACCAAGAATTTTAACACTATATCATCCACTCTATGGTTTTGACATTGAAAGGTTACTCAATATACCTACATTTGGATAGTTAGATGAAGTCATGATGACATTACTGAGTCATTTCAGTCATGGTGTTACTTATCTAGCTCAAGATATTAACATCTAGATTAATGCACACTCAATGTCAAGAGCAACTAGTCTACCCAATCATGGAAAATATCTATTTTAATATAAGTCTAGAATGATGCCACTTTACTCAGACATCATATAACAATACATCACTAGGGCAAGAAGAGGAAGTGTAATTGATTCAATTACATATCATTCACTATGAATCGTGGTCCAGTACATTACTAAAAGAATTTATCAAATGATAAATCATGAAAATAAAACAAAAAGAGGCATCATTAAAATTGCATAACGATTGATAAATCTAAATGAGGATTTTAATTAACCTAATTTTTAGCAGTCAAGTTTACCACAAATATAAAAAAGGTACTTGCAAGAACTATGCAAACCTTTCAATATTAATTCTTCATTTTATTATTGTGTTTCACTAAGTGGAAGTTTTCACTAGGGCTAGTAAATTTCATTACTAATTTTTATCCTAGTAATGCCTTTGTAAGCATTAATAGACCATAACTAGTCAATATTATGAATAATTAGGTGTTTCAATGCCTAATGACTACAAGCCCTCATTATAACTCAATCATATCCTAGATTTTGTAAGATGCCATGAAATATCTAAGTCAACATGCATCTTTTACCAAGATACATGATGACATATAGATAAAGGTACATGAGTTGACTAACCCGACTATCACCCTGATGCCATTCTTAATTATATTGGTCGAAGCAATGGTTGAGGTATATAGATAAAAATATTTAGTTTCAAGGTTTGTACCTCCATTATAAACCATCCCTCCATAGGCCAAACAACAATAGGTAGAGAAAGTACCTTAATAATAACCTGCACAACTAACACAACCATAAAATTTAGCCTAGCTAAAAAAAAGAAAGAGGAAAAT
Organism: Torreya grandis; assembly: GCA_037957365.1. NCBI lineage: Eukaryota > Viridiplantae > Streptophyta > Pinopsida > Cupressales > Taxaceae > Torreya > Torreya grandis. The sequence goes on from JARHVA010006877.1 coordinate 608,122, forward strand.
ACTTACAGATATAACCTTGACACCTCCACCAAATAAATGAACCTGATAAGTTAATTCATGTCTTGAGCACCCCATGGTTCCATGATTATCCAATAAGTGTGACTTAATTTATATGGGGGTAGAAGAAAATAAAATACTTCAATCAATACTGGAAGACATTAGTACTGAGGTGTGTGATGTAGAGGAGGAATTTTTTTTTTTCATTTTCAAAAGAAGTGTACACTTATCAAGTGAAAAATTAGGTAAGGTAATAATTTTGGGTTAATATCACTCAACTACATACTTTTATTCATTTTGAAACTATAGGATAGGAAGGAGATCAAAAAAAAATGAAAGCATAAATATTTTCAATAGAACCAACTATGGGATCATGTACCATGCATGCCATAGACTTATCTATAGAAAATATCCCTACATAAATGTTATTCAGATGAACACACATATATACGACTATGAATCCCTTAAAAGTAGTGTGAGAAAGTATGGTCTCTTTTGACACATATGTATAACAAATTAGTATACAACCAATTTAATAACCTGAGGCTTAGGGAGCAAAGAAACAAAATAAGACACTCAAGCATCCATCCAAATCTAGAAGAAAAAAATTGGTACAAAAAGAATAGTTGGGAATAGAAAAATCATCTAAATAGATTGAATCAGATTAGAGCATCAAGGGAGAAGAGGAACCCATGGATAAAACCATGCATGGTGACGAGGAGAAACACAAAATTGAGTAGAGAACACATTATCCTAAGCTAAGAAAACAAAAGTAAAGTATGGAGGAATCATAACAATAAATAGTTGTGTGTCCATCAACATAAAAATAAGCTAGCAAATTTCACAACTAAAAGAACAAGATGTAGCCATAGAGAAACAAAATAAAGCTGAGGAAGCAAAGGCTGCATAGAAGCAAGCTAAGAAAGATGAAGCCATAAACCATAATGTTGATCAAGCTAACACTACATGAAAGCATGTAAAATAAGTAGATGTAGAGAATAACCAATAATAAGAAGAGAAAAGGAAACAATAATAGGCCCATGCCATGTAAAATAAATAATTGGAAAAAATAACCAAAGTTAAATCAGAAGCTAAATCCAAAGCTCGAGTTAAATCCAAAGTTGAAGCCAATGCTAAGGCTAAAGTAGAAGCTAAATCCAAGGCTAACATTGAGGCCAAAGTCAAAGCCCAATTAAAATCTCAAACAAAGGTCAAAGAAGAAGCTGAATTGAAGAATAAGGCCAAGGCAGAAGTAGAAAATAAGGCTAAGGATCTCAAAGATGAACAAATCTAATCATAAGTAGCATGCATCATTCCTAATTAGGTAATTAAAGTAGTAAAAATTTATAGTTAATGGTTATGGGATGTATATCCACTTAGAAAACTAACTTTTTACTTTCACATGCTCATTTTACACCTACTCTTATGACATCTACTACTACATCCATATAAATTACCACCACTATTATGAAAACATCATTATATGTAACCCGGTTATTGCTCTCCAAATAGATTGATGGAGCAACCATTTTCCCAAAATACTTTTCTCAAAGGGCTTCAAATTTATATGAAGAAGTCATAAGGCTATAGGATGAAAAGTTTGAAGTAGAGGAAAGGTTGATGAATGTGAAATAGTTGATCAATAATACCTATGCCACCTTAGTTACACAAGTACTAGGTAATCAAGTTATATCATAGGATAAATAATTCATGAAATTATCAAGATAACTTACAAATATTTGGGGAGCCATGAAAAATGTTTTGACATTACACACATAAAGACAAACCCTTATGTTAGAAATAGAGACTATTTGCCAACTCTTAGAAAACATGAGAAGGTATTAGACACTACTATAATACAAGCTAAGAAGCTAGCCTAAGATATGCTCAACTAGAGATGGCATTTGAATCAATCTCTAACCATTGTATAACCTAGATTTTTTAGTACTAAAAAAGATAAAGCTATACTAGAGGATCAAATGGAAACTATGGAGAAGATGAGAAGCACACTAAATTTTTTTCTACATTCTCAAGATGTTGTACAAAAGCTACAATTATGGCATCATTAAATAATTTTTAACCCTAGAGGAAAATATAAAAATTGGATGAGATCTTCATTGACATGTAGGAGAAAAAATATAATGTCAAGGCATTACTTATAATCACATAAGATTAATATCTACAAAATTTGATGATTACCAAAGCACCATTGCATAATCTAATTATAATAGTATGTGAAGTACTTACTAACTCAAAAATTCTCATGCAAGATATATCTAAATTCTATCCATCAATTTAAAAAATAATAGATGAGCCCCAGTTCACTCCTCCATAATAACTTTTACAAATCATACATGAGAGGGAGATCAAGGCACAGGGACAAACTTCACATATACCCTTTGTAGTGGATACATTATGAGTCACTAGGATAATAGTTACCTAGCCACAAAAAACACCATATACCTCCAAAAAACCATCCTCTCAGCCATAGTAGTAAGGTTTATGATCTATAATTTTACAATTTTTAGCAGATTCACATTTTTATTAAATAATTTAAACATTAGGAGTGCGACCAAAATGGTTGAAAATATGTAAAGGGTGGCCACCTAGTTATGCTAGTCTATTGAAAACCCTAAAGGGTGGTAAGATAGTATGATACTTAGTTGAAAATAAAAAGGGGTGGCTAAGTAGTGTGCAAATGATAAAAACTGAGAAATGACACTTGAAGCAATTACTTGTACTTCTATTTAGGAATTATCTTTCAACATTATTTGAGCTTAAATTCTACCTTTTTCTCAATATGAGATAAATAATTAAGTTTAGGAAAGTGTTGGATGTAGAATGGAGGTTATTAAAGTCATGAAAATATAAGATAAACACATGTGTGAAGTTTTTGATTTTATCTTTTGTATCATTTTGTACATATATAGCCTTGAAAGTTTAATTAGATAATTGGACAATGTGAAGGGTATTTCATTTTATTTCTCAAAAGGTTGAAAGGTGAAGAGACATCAATAATTTAAAATACTATAAATATTAATTCAATGTAATACAATCTGGTTTGATGTGTTGATAGAGATTAATATAAATTATCATGTTTTGGGTTTCCCTTATTTTCTTTTATGTATGGTGTATGGTTAGTCAAGTACTTTTTTTTCTTTATCTTGTAGTCTGATACAATATGTATTATGGTCTTGTTCTATTATATATATTCTTCATCTTGCTTTATTTCTAATTGAAGATGTTGTATATGGCTTGTACTATTTTCATCTCTCTATCACCTATTGTACTCTCCACTACACAAGTTATCCCTATAATTAACATGCTTTAGTGTAACTCTAGGAAACTCTCCCAATAATTTTGGATCTCGATCCCCTTATTTAGAGTGGCTTTGTTACCATGATAGAGGGAAATATGCAATTGTGAAACCACAAGATCACTCGTATACACCATTATCGTAATCATTGAGATACACACATTGTAGATAAAATGTACAATCAATAATTTGCACAATAGTTTGTCAAATGTATTCATAGTATCCATATGGGTCTCTATACTCAACCAAAGAAGAACACATTAAAGTGCCTACTAAATAGGAAGCATATATTTCTTCGTACAAAAAATTATTATTGCATGAGTAACCTATAAAATATCAGTGTCTACTATTAATGTGCACTCAATATTTACATGCAAAAACTATATTAGCATCTCCAACAATAAAATAAACAACTATCTTATAAGTGTACTCCAACAAAATGTGTCATCATTGAAAAAGAGGGTTATGTTAAAACTCTATTGAAAAACTCACTATAGGACACAATTGTACTAAACATAAGTTTAAATTTATATATTCATAATCACCACTAGATAGCAAAGAATGGGAATATGTTCAAGATTCCTACAATGAATAACCTATATTCTAATAATCCATCCCCATAGAATCAAACCTTAGAATTTTGATGTATGCTTTAGCTAGTGTAACCACTCCTAAAACTTCGAGGATAAAGAGGTATTTAAAAAAAATGATTATTCTTATTGACTCTAGTAACACACAAAATGTATTTGAAGGTAGGTTAGAAAAATAAGTTGATTATTTTGAGAACCCATTTTTGAATTTTTATGTGATGATTGCCACTAGAGGAACATTTTATTATAAATACAAATTTTATAATGTTAAAATTTATGTGGGGGCTTATAGCCTAAAAATAGACAGGTTTGGCTTATTATTAGTCATATTTAATGTGTTTCTTAGAACATAATTATTTTGCTCTATTGGTTCTATCTTTTAGGATTTTTAATAACTTTAGATGTAACTTTCTAAAAATGTCCATTAGTAAACAATAAAAGACCCTCTACAAGGATATCCAAATATGAACAGTTCCCACCGCACGGAGAATCTTTGAAGGAAATGATCACATTATATATTTTATCAAATATGTTATATTTAATCAAAAACATCTCATTCTTCCTATTAGCTAATTTTATTAAAAAATGTTATTTTAAAACATTTATACATGTTTGAGGAAAAATCAAGCTATCCAACTCATTAACCAGATGACCATTATATTCAACTCCTTCTAGATAGTGTACCCTAACATTGAGTCAGACCACTTTCCTATTTTATAGTAAGATAAAATGGTTATGATAGTTTAATAAATCCATCAAGTAAGAGTCATTCCTCTGAGTTCAATCCCATATGCCTCTCTAATTTTAGTAATTTTAGAAAAAGACAGATCTTGGTGGCTTTGTATTTATTTATGAATTTATTATACCAGTGAATATATCTATGGTATGGATATCATCAGATGTACCTCTATGATGGATATATTTCAAAAACATATTTTCACACACATGAAAACCATTATGAATTCTACGTCATTCTATTTGGACCTAGTAATACCCCATCCACCTTATAATGTTTTATGAATAAAATAATTCACCCATTTTGATAGAAATTTATATTGGTATTCTTTGATGATATCTTTATTTATTTAATTATTTTGGTAATAACATCTTCTTCACATGAGCATGGGATTACAAATTATTAAAGACTAGAATTTTCTTACAAAGGTCCAATTTTTAATCTGGTAAATAGGAGGTAGAGTAACTAGGCCACATTGTCTTATCACTTAGCATATAAGTCAACCTGAGTAAACTAAGGCCATTATAAAATGGCTAAAATCCATGAAATTTAAAAGCCTTCATTGATTTCTTGGGCTCACTAGGTATTATAACATATTTTAAGATAATATGATAAATATGTTTCCCCATTCACCATCATGCTAAAAAAGACTCCATTTATGGTCTCCCATAAATGAACAATATTTTTGGGCCCTCAAGTAGGGTATGTGTACTAGAACTATTTTTGTTATGCTTGAGTTTTAAAAGACATTTTTCATGGAAAGTGACACATGTTGAATCACTTTTGGTGTTGTGCTAATTCAAGAGTGATGTCCCATTTACTTCACCAACACACTGTTTTTTGAAAATATTTTTCATAGTCAACATATGACAACGCAATGATGAATATCATCATGTTACAAGTAATGTTTCTCACACATGTGAAGATAACTACCACATAAATTATTTTTCACACATAAATAATTCACTTATTGAGTCATACCTTGGTAACATATTCTAAGGATGAATTCACATCAAATGTGAATATGACACACATTGACACCTCTTTTCATATCATCTTAGGTGATGTGTTAAAATAGAAGAATTCTTAAACCCTTAAGTATGTGTCCTAGAAATTAGGTCTAATGAGGTAACCATGTATAATGAAAGAGATAAATTTTCAATAAACTTATTGAAGTATATATCTAAAAAATTTGATGAATTCTCCAAAGGAATGAATGAAAACCTGTTTACTTAAATATGGTAGTGTGACTAAGAGTAAATAATGATGTGTGCTCAATATGGGTGAAATGCTTGGCAAAAACTAAAGAGGGTTGGATAAATAATGTTTTTTTATATTTAAAAGACTAGAAGGGTTATATTGTTATAGTCTTAACATAAAAATATATATAATTATTTTTAAAACCTTGTAAAGGTTGGCATAAACATGATCTAGCATGAATAAAATACCAACCTCTACATCTACTTAGAAAAAACACAAGATACACAGAATACTCAAAAAACCAAGAAAGCATTAGTAGTAGATAGAAGCTAACTTTAATGTTGACTAGGGAGTGAATACAAAGAAGATATGAAGATATCCTCAAAAGTGTGATTTTGGTTAGTGTGCATATAAAATACCAAAAAAACATGAACAAAGAGTGACCAAAACATTCCACATGATAGCACATTGAAACTAAGATGTGACAAGGAAGTACAAAAAATCACATAGATGAATTAAGGTAGATAAAGATATAAAACCCCCATGGAATTTTATAAATTAATATGAATACTAAATACATCAGAAAACCGACCTAAAACTTATATAAAGAAATGAAGAGTGATCCCCTTTGAAAAGAAGGTGGCATTTATACTAAAAGGCTAAATAATATTATTGAAAGTGTAAAAAATAGGCTATTATGATGGTCAAAATAAAAAATAGCATGAAAAATCATGCACTTAAAAAATAACACGTAAATTTGAGTTACATATAAAACATTATGAACTCCAAAATGTCCAAAATACACTATTTGGTTATAAAATAAAATAAAAAATAGAAATGATGAGGTTTTACAAATAAAATATTATGAGTCACAATAGAAAATGACTTCAAGAAATAGGTCCAGTGGTGTATGGTTATCCTTTGGGTCATAAACCCAATTAATAGGCCGTCACATGGTAGACCTAAATGGTCACTATAGTAAGCAATTAGTTATTTCCCACTTGTGATTTAAATTTGAGTTACATATAACACATTATGAACTCCAAAATGTCTAAAATACATTATTTGGTTAGAAAATCAAATAAAAAATAGAAATTCTAAGGATTTATGAATAAAAAATTATGAGTCACAATAGTAAATGACTTCAAGAAATAGGTCCAATGGTGTATGGTTATCCTTTGGGTCATAAACCCAATTAATAGATAGTCACATGGTAGACCTAGATGGTCACTATAGTAACCAATTATTATTAGCCACTTGTGATTAAGCATAGTATTCACATGTTGTGCTTTGTGTGGTGGTTAGTAGGTAGATAAATAGTTTGAGCCCCTTGATACTCAATCACACAAAAGTAACTTATAATGCCTACTAATGGAACATCATAAGTCCAATTTTCATAAATGAATAATTTTTGAAAATTTATCGAAGAGAGGAATCTATTGGTATGAATAATGATCTATGTTTTGGAAAAACATATTGAAAAAACTGAATGTCACATTTGCTACATGTTAATTATCCTAGAAATTAAAACATTTAAAAATTCTAATAAAATTAGCAAAAGCTCTTAAAAAATACATTTTTTCAAAAATTGCAAAAATACCAAAAATAACAAAAAAATAAATTTTATCATAAAGAAAAAATACCCATTGGGTAATTTTGAATACCCACAATATGGATTGGATAAGAAACATAGTAGGGGCTTGGAAAAAAGCATGTGAATAATGGAATTAAAAAAAAATCATTAATCTAAAAATTAAAATGCATCCAAATAAAATTTTAGATTGACCAAAAACACTCAAAAGCTAAAAAAGGTAAAAATATTTTTATAAATGCTCAACCAATGATGTAAATAATATTGAAAACAAAACTAGATCTAAGACAATTATGAGATGTATATTAAAAATCTGGAACTCATACCATATAGAAACTAAGGATATCCCAATAATATTCATAATAAATATCCATCCTTAGAACATAATACATATCACAAAAAAATATATTCACCATCAAAATCACATTGTATTATGCCAACAGAATATACAATGCACATGTGTTCAACAAGCGATTGGTGCACAAAAATATAACTCTCTAATAGACTACATCTCCATCAACTTTGGAGATAACTCTATGCTTTGATTTAACTTTACTCAAGATCACAAATGGTCATTATATAGTTAAAACAGAAAGAGGTGAGAAAAATAATTATTATTGGTTGAGTGAAAGGTCTAATAAGATCATTACAAATTTTACAACTCACATTTCTCACAAATGTGAGGATAAATACTAATTAAATAATGATGTACACATTAAAAACTCATATAATAACTCACACATTGGTAACACATCATAAGATGGATTTCACATTAAGTGTTAATATGGCACACACCAACAGGTTCAAGAAGAGTGGGTTATCCAAATTAATGGGGCATGATTATTATATCACTTATAAAAATGGAAAGGAAAATATGGTCGTCAAATAACTATCAAGTCAATATGAAGAAAAAACACAACAATTTTTATTATCCAACCATATTTCATAATGGTTGCACGACATATAGTGGGAGTGGTAGCAATACAGTCATAAATAGAAAATCATCTGGTGATTTTATTTGCACATGGCATCAAAACCCAACTATACATAAGGACATTCCTTAATATAATATTATACATTGTATTGATTTCTAGTTATAGGTCTTGACACCATATTTTTTATGATTTACATGCCTCATGTTTTGTAGATCATTTAAGATTTTGTAAAACCTATAAACACATTTGCTATAATTTATTTTGACTAGGGATCAAGAAAGATATAAATATATTTGTTAAGCACTGTGAATTATGTCAACATCACAAGGGGGAAATATTGGCATTTCCTAACTTAGTCTGACCCCTACCAATTCTAAAATTCATTTGAATAAATATATCCATCAATTTTATATAATTTTTGCCAAAATCTAGTGAAAATTCAGTCATTCTAGTGGTGGTAGATCACCTTTTCAAATATTTTCATTTTTCTTCCTTGAACCCTTAAATTTTTTATACTATCACCCAAACATTCCTTGATCAAACATTCCACCATCATGTAATCCAATATTTTAATGTATCCAACCATGATTTATCTTTCACAAGTCACATCTAACATGAATTTTTCACGTGCACAGGGTCCTAACTAAAAATGAAATTACATTACCACCCATAAAAAAATAAATAATATAAAATTTTCAATATATGTGAAGATGCTACAACACCTTATATCATGACCAACATGATGAATATTTATGAAGTTATCTATGGTGATAAGCCACCTTCTCTTATTCATTATCTTTCAAGAAGCTCTTATGTATGGGTAGTGTACACTACCCTTAGCACTTGGGAAAATATTATTGACCTTCTCAAGGAAAATATCCACATGAAAAAAATAAATTGGAGAAGCAAGTGGATCAAAATCATTCTAAACACACCTTTCAACCTAAAGAACCTAAAATTAAACAAGACTCACACACTACGTGGGTTAAAAACTCTCCATGAGTCAAAAAATTCATATAAAAAAGGGATAAATATTAAAAAATATGTGATTGGTTTCATAGATAAAGTCAAAGCATTTGTGAGTGTTGGATAAGCTTGACCACTTGGAGACATGGTTTTCATCCTGCAATAACCTTATAAGAAGTCCTTCCTCAATCTAAAAGGACACCAAATACTTGTTGTCAAGCTATATGGTATGGCTGTTTAGTAAATTGGTTGTGTTGAATAGAATTTGGAACTTCCAACCTATTCAGGTGTCCATGCAAATTTTCATGTCTCATAATTGAAGAGAGTCCTAAGCCATAATGTCACAACCTAAACATTACTATTAGATCTTGATGCAAAAGGATCTCTCGGTCTTAAACTTAAAGTCATCCTACAGAGCTGCTCTAGTGAGATTCACAAGTAAATCATCCTCGTGGTTTTATACTAGTGGCATTGAATACAGCTAAAAGATTTGATATAGGAACACGTACTTCAACTCCAACAACAATTTCATAATCTTCATATTTGAGGGAAAATATTTTGAAGGGGGAAGGAAATGTTAGCACCACTCAATCCTAATTGTTTCATAATCATTATTATATTCAATAAAATATTTAAATGTATATACTTTTTAAGTCATTCCTTAAATAAATTTTAATATTCCCACTTACATTGCAAGTACTAGTTAGATACAATATATTTATTATAAAAAAATCCTAAATTAATATAAAGGCATCCAAAACTATATTACATTGAGATTACTTAAAAGAGAATACATTTTCAAAGAATCCAAATTTTTTTAACACAATTATATTCCATTTTTTTTATAATAATTTTTTTGATTCATTTACTGTATTATTTAGAGAATTTGTATTATTATTCTATTCTATTGTAAGAAGAATCATAAAATATATTATATGTGCAATTGCTAGTTGGTAACTATGTATAATTATGACTTAATAATGAAAACATTGGTCAATTTTAAGATCATTCGACATTCATTGACATTTATTGAATGCTATTGGTCCTAATTCACCCTTCTTAGAGTAAGAGTCGGTAGAAATTAAAATAACCAAAACAAATTAAACTTAATGAGCTCTTATTCATCCCAATTCACCCTTCTTAGCTAAACGCTGATTTAAAAAATTAATTAATTTCATTTGATTAAACATAATTAATCATTATTAGTCACATTAAACAATTGTTACTAAAAGATGGAGCAATCGACGAGGGAGATAAACAAAAACATGTTCATATTTCATATTTATCACGCCATGAAAAATTCAGATTTGAAATATGTAATTGAATTTCTAAATTGTAATGATTTCGGTCGAAAATGGGTCGGAGGGCATCATGTAGGAAAAAGGCAGTATCAAAGACATAACGCTTACGCCTTGTAACACATACGCGTTAATTCAAATTAAAAGTTCAACTACTTTTTAAGGCTTAGTTGGATTGGATTTCAAGAAAACTAAATCTCCGTTTCACACTTGTGTCGATAACAACATGATTCCCTGATAAAAATTAAGGGGAGTTTTATCGCGAGTTTTGAATATTGAGTTTTTTGAAAAAAATAGTTGGATATGGCGATTTTTTTATTTTTTTTTTAACCGACCAAATATTCAGTTTAGTATTAAGTATTAGGTTCTATTTAATTAAAGTCTTTAATTTATTAGTAAAATTGTTTGATTCAAAAAATTTTGTAAATAAAATATAGACAAAAAATAATGTCATTTTATAAAAATAACGACATTTTATACAGTTCAATTATTTTATATAATACTTTTAAACATATTTAATTATCAAAAAGTAAAAAAATAATAAAAATAAATAAAAGTTCTTATTAAACACAAAAACACCAACACCATCAAAATATAGTTAACATTTTAATATTTTTAAATTTTTAAATAGGGGTAAATATACGTGTATTTTATTTTAATATCTTTTCACCGATTGATTAATTGCTGAGAAATGAATGTAATGGAATAAACTGGCATCATTTTATACATAATAAAAATGACATTCTTAAATAGTTAGAGAAAGCACCATCGATAATCAATTGATTCTTGAACTGTTAGGGAAAGCACCATCGATAATCAATTTCAATGATCTATTGAACTGTAAAATTAATTATCGATCTCTGTACATATTTACAAAAATTAGAGACATGTATATGCGATCAACTAGCTGACATGTGTCTCTCTAGTTCCTTATTTTTTGGGGGGGGAAGGGTAGCTTGGAAGAATAGAAAGGTGACAGAATGATTGGTTTCTAGGAAGGCAAAATTAGAAATTCACAACAGCAAATGCATCTGATGGAGAACATATAAGTTAAATGTTTGAAGTGCATCCATATCACAATCTCTTTTGGCTTAGCAATTTGATTTCAGAACTTTCAATCAGATTGAACATATGAGAGATAACATTGAAATCTGAGGTTGAATGCTTGTAAGTTAGGAAAGCAAATTGATTGCAATAAATAGACATGTTTAACATTTTATTTTCTTAAATGAACCACAATGGAGATATTCTGCAAGTATGGATTACTCTTTGAGACTGAAAAACTGATGCCTAATTTGTAAATTGATCTCTATTTTCTATTTTCTAGCCTTATTCACTTGGAAATGGCTCGGTCTATTATGCAAACTAATTGTTTGTTGTCCTGTACTTGTGATTCATTCGATTTCTTATTTGAAATTATGGAATATTACATTTATAATGTTCAAATGAACTTCTTATATAGAATAGAAGTAGCTGAAAGATACAGTGATCAAAAGTATTAAGGTGAGAAGCTCAAAACTTAATATTACATATTACATCTCTAAATTTTACTACCTAAACAACAGTATTTATTAAAATGTACATTGCAGGGTAATACCAATTAAGTGTCTTCCAATACATTATAGGGCAATATAAAGTACTAACGAAATAAGTGTAACATTACAGGCACCTTGTTTTATGCAGTGGGCTCTATATTCAGATCAAAAGGCTTATATTCACCTGAATTAACATGGTTAGTGCTTCCACTTTCATTATGTTCTTGCTTAAGTATTTTAAGTGAACTGCCTGAATAACTTTCTCCACGGCGGCTGTCTTTTACGTCACTGCTATAAAAATCTTCCCATTCCAACGAGGGCATCCACCGCGATCTAATTTCTTTAATTCTCTCATTGGATTTTTCTGCCGTGGATATCTCTTTCGAACAGCTGCAATCCATTGGCATTTTCTTTAAAAGATCGTTCATTGACCGTATTCTATCCAGCAAACCAAAAAATTGTTTGATTTCACCTTCGTTATCATCTATTCGCCGTCCTTTGCCGAGTGACTCAGTTCCTGATGCCTCATGTTCTATTGAACATGAAGAGTCTAACCTCCGTTTGGGTCGTTTAGCATCCATGTTAGTAACAAACGGAACCCAAATGCAGATGTTCTTTCCCTCCCTAAAAAATATACACAAACAGGAATGCTCTCACATTTTCTCCATCTTTCATACAGACAGCTCCTCAAAGAAACCCATCACCGACTGCTTAACATGAGTCGTTGAAAACCAATCGTCTTATAGAAGAAAGAACGAACAAATACTGTTGAAAGGAAACTTGTCTGATGAAAAAGTTGGAAAACAAGAGGAAAGTAAAGTATTATTACAACTTAATGAAGTATTATTCCCAAGTTTCCAAGTACTTTCTTCTTGTTTCCTAACTTTCCATGTTCCCAGATTCCTGCTTCCTACTACAGCCACATTTTGAACAGTATTTATGCATTTTCCAGATTCTTGCTTGGATTTTCCACGTTAAGCAATCGGTGTTTATGGTCAAAAAGATAGAATATATAAAACTACTTTCTATTCTTCTCATACATTTAATTATAATTTAAATATAAAAACGTGCATATCTTGCTGCCTACTTTAAAAAAGGGAAAGTTAAAAGAAAAAGTGCAAGCTCCAATGCAGGGTGGGCTTTTACTACCGACTTCATCAAGGCACAACTCATTTAATTATACGCACTTTAGCTTTGTAATTTTTCCAAGCAGGTGAGACTTAATGCCTTCAAAATGTGTAACATAATGAATGCTATTCGTTCCTCTCCCCTTAAAAAGAATCCAATTCAAAAAAGACCCTCCATGCTTTATATCACGAGTGTCAATTAAAATAAACTTTAAATATAAAAGAATCTAATTTCAAAAAGGCCTTTCATGTTTTACATCACAAGTGTCAATTAAAATAAACTTTAAATATAAAAGAATCCAATTCGAAAAAGGCCCTCCATGCTTTATATCATGAGTGCCAATTAAAATTAACTTTAAATATAAAAGAATACAATATCAAGAAGGCCCTCCATGCTTTACATCACAATTATCAATCAAAATTAACTTTAAATATAATATTCAAAGAATATGAATATTAATATTCATTGACCTTCTAAAATCTTGACTTAAAAAAATAAAAAAATAGAAAAATAAAAATGTTTTTAATAATTTATATATATTTATTTTATTTTATTTTTGATTAAAATAATTATACGGATTAGGTGTATTTTATATATATATATATATATATATATATATATATATATTATTTTTGATTAAAATAATTATATGGATTAGGTGTATAGGATTTTTTTTGGTTTAGGTGTCAAAGATTGAGGGGTATTCATTCCACCAAATTCGTTCGGGGCACGATCCCGGCCTCATCCCTTTTTTTATAACCCCTAAAATTTATACTTTAGTGAATGACTAAACAATACTTTTTACACCATCATTCTCACCATTAAACTACAACCATATATATATATATATATATATATATATATATATATATATATATATGAAAAGAACCAAAAAAATCACTCCCTATTAGTTTATATATATTAAATTGAAAAACTTATACAAAAAGCCACTACCAAATGCTTTGACATTTCAAAGAAAATGGTTCCATTTATTACATTCCAAATAGATAATAAAAATGACAAACTTTTATATGTTGTATTTAATCTAAATGTATTTTAGTTTTTAACTCTATATTTATCCCCTCTTTTTATCAATGCATTACTTCATTTATTTATTTTTCATGTATTTTAATTGTTATAATAATACCCCAACATTAGTATCAATAAAGAGGATTTTAAAAGTACTACTTTGGAGTTTACTAATTTTATTTTTCCCACCTTATAGTAATTTTAGATTTTATAAATAGTTTATGGTACTCCAAAACTATATTGAGAACTTCACAGTAATTCTGAGAGTATCAACCCATCCGTATCAGAGAATACACAGTTTTTTATATAGATGTTTATCTTTTAAAGGCCATAATTTTTGACTCATTAATCTGATTGAGCACTCATTTACTAAAAACAAATGATAAATAATTGTTCCATACTAAAATAAATGGCTAAACTGTTTAGGGTATATTCAAAAATGTTTTGAGGGCTATATGAGACCATTTAAGTGTCTAAAGTTGCATTCTAGTGCTTTTAGTCATGCTTGAAAAATAAAAAATATGATAGCTTTGTAGCCAGGTGTGAACTTTAGTTGAAACTCACCCATCATTATGAATTTAGTGTTTATAAGATATATGTAAATTTTCTTCCAAGTTTGCGTGCAAAAGTTGTTTTAAAATTCAAGTTACTATTTATATTTAGGGTAGTTAACTCTAGGTATATTTATATTTATTTTTATTTTTTATATAGATATATTATTTTTTATGTCAACTCCAACATTAAATAGAGGTTTATTTAAATATTTTAATTTTAATTTTAATTTTTATTGTGAAGATCAATAAAATTTAATATTTCACAAAATATTGAGTATTGTGTCTACTGATATTTTACTCTACTAGTCTTTGGTTTCATTATTTAGAATCAGAGTAAGTTTGAACATTAGAGGTAATATATTTATGAATTTTTATTATATTTGAAATGATATTTTTGGATAATATACTTTTATTTATTAATAGGTTTAAATATGCTAATAGGAAAGTGAATAATTGCACATATGAATAATACTATGTAACAGGTATAGAGACAAGTGGAAGAATTATTGCAATTATCACACATCAAATAAAAAGGCAAGAGGGACATGAAAAATAAGAATAAAATGATTGTGAACAAGAATATAAAAATAAATAAATAGTAACAAGAACAAACACTATAAATTTAATAAATGATAGTCTAGGATTTATAGAGAAGAAACTAAGGAATTAAGGTGGAAGTTTCAAAGTATGAAGGTAGTTTAGAACTAGAGAAGTTGATAGACTATTTAAATATTAAGTACTTTTTTCCAATGGATAAGTTTGAAAAAATGAAAGAAAGTGATGTTTGCATGTGCTAAATTGAAGGGTCATGCAATGATTTTGTCATGTCACCTATAGAAAGAGAGACAAAAAAGGTAGATATAATATTAATACTTGGAGAAATATGGAGAAGGATATTAGGGATAAATTTATTCCTATATATTATGGACAAACCCTATAACCAAAATTATGTAATTTAAAGAAAATGGATCATAGTGTACAAAATTATACAGGTGGATTTTACAAGTTGTCCATATGAGTCAAATATAAAGAAATAAAAGAACATATGGTTGCATGGTATTTAAAATATTCAAATATTTTCATTCAATATGGATTGGGCATGCATATAATAAATAACATGGAATAATCTTGGAATAATCTTACCAACTAGCTTTTAAGGGAAAAAAAAAATAGAAGATCAACTAGGTTGGAAAAAGATAATCACCTCTAGTAAGGGTTTGAGATGGATCTATTTATACTAGATGAGAATCACCCCATGGTAAAAATAAATAAGAGTATAATAGAAAAATGTTTAAATATCAATAAGGAAAAAGAATATTTCATAGAGTTAGAGACTATAGAAATGGTATAGGATGGAATGTTACACATAGAAAGTATGTTTGTTACATATGTGGAGAATAAAGACACAAAGCATTTGAATGTTGGACTATCATGAATAATAAATGAGGAAAAAAGATCACCTTAGAGTAAATTTGGTTTACGCTGAAATAGAAGAATAAAGTATAGAATATATAGTAGAAAGTTATAAAAAATAACATGAGGAGGAGAATGATGATAGTTCCAAGGAAATAATGAGTGTAAAATGATTAAGGTGTTGATTAATGGCTGCATATAAAAACAAAATTGAAGAATGCTAACCTATGGGACTAAGATATGAAAAATAATTATAGATGATGGTATTTGTGAAAATATGGCTTTTAAAGAAATTGTAGAGAAATTAGATCTATAATATGAAAGGAACCTTTATATTTATTAGATTTCATGGTTTAATAAATGGAATGAAGTTATATTAGATAAAATGTGTTTATCCATGTTTTTTATAATTAAAAAAATATAGGGATGAGATACATTGTGATGTTATTTCAATGGATGCATGTCATGTGTTGTTGGAATCACCATGGAAATATGATGGAAAAACGATCCATGATGGAGAATACTATACATATACTTTTTGGAAGGGTGCTACATAGGTATTTTGTTATCTCTTATAGAATAAGGTAAAGTAGAAAGCATTTTATCAACAAAATAATTTATCAAATACATGAATATGATCTCTTGTTTTTATGAATTAATAGCTAAATAAAATACATTGAAGTGGTAAAAATATCAACAATTGTAATAGAAGTGTTGAAATAATATGGCTTGCCTAATGATTTACCATATCGCTTACCACCAAAGTGAGACACTCAACATCATATTTATTTGACTCTAGGATCAATTATACCAAATCAAGAAGTTTATATGATGAGTCTAACAAAACATGTAGAGTTGAATAAACAAGTCATTAAATTGGTGAGAAAGGTCACAGTAAAAAAGTGCATGAATCCATGTGAAACACTACTATTTTATAACTCAAAATAAATATGGAAAATGGAGGATGTGTATGGATACTGATGTAATCAATAAGAGAAACATCAAATAAATATTTCCATACCTTGTTTAGATGATATGAAGGATGTGATGGTAGGAGAAAAATACATTACTAAGATTGATATAAGGAGAATTTACTATAAAATTATGTTTTCATGAAGGAGATGAATGTCAAATAACATTAAAAACTAGGTATGTCTTATATGACTATATGGATATGCCATTTGAATTGTTCAATGCACCCAACATATTTTTTAGGATGAGGAACATTATTTTATGAGATTACATAGGTAATTTTGTAGTGGTTTATTTTTATGATATTTTTATATTCATTAATAGTAAACAAAAGCCCTTATTATATTGTATAATGGTATTAGAATTATTTATAAAGCAAAATATTTTTACAAATCTGAATAAATGTCAGTGTATGCAAAATAGTTTTGTACTTTTTGGATTTGTAGTTTTAGTAGATCATGTAATAATAGCTGAATAAAATGTAAAGTCAATTTTTGAGTAACCTATTCAAAAAATCATAATAGAGGTAATCAATTTTCATTTTTAAGCTTTTTTTAACAAAAATGTTTTACAAAAAAATCATTAAAAGTTTTAGAGTTATAATTACACCAATAATTTATTATGTGCCGGGGGGGTCGTGAAGAATAAAGTGTTGTGAAGGTTATTTTTGACGTTTCAGATGTGGGTATTATTGTTTTGTTTAATCAATAAGGAAGTTCAATAGAATATATAAGTGATAAATTGAATGAGGTAAAGAAAATTTATTCTATATATGATCTTAAGTTTTATGTCATTTTACAAGAATTAAGACATTGGAGACATTACCTGATTCCTTAAGAGTTTATCCTATGTATATATCATGAATCCTTGAAGTATGTGAGTACTCAAAATAATATAAATAGTATAAATGTAAAATGAATGTCTTTCTTACAAGGATAAAATTTTATTTTTAATCAAACATCAAGAAATTAGTATTGTGTACTTGATGCTTTGAGTCATTAGGTAGAACTATTATCTACTATGGTGAGTCAAGTAGTTAGATTTTAATTTTGTAAGGAATTATATGATATTGATATAGTTTTAGGTAAAATAGCCAAACAATGTCAGTATTCATTAGTAGGTGAGAAAGGTAACAATCATGATTATTATCTTATAAAAGATCATTATCTCTTCAATAAAAAATAATTATGTATTTTAGTTAAGTCTATGAGAGACAATATTATAAGATAATTACAAGGTGTTGGTTTGGGTAGACACATATGTAAGAATAAGATAATATATTTGGCAAAGGAGACCTTTTTTTAGTATTAAAATAATATAGGTGTGGCTAATTATATTTAAATATGTAGGCTATGCCATGTTGCTAAATGCCATGCACAAAATATAGGCTGTATAAGCCATTACAAGTTTCAAGAGGACCATAGATAGATTTTAGTATGGAATTTGTGTTGGAGATGACAAAAAAATAGAGAGGTAGTGATTCTATTTTTTATTTATTATGGCTATGTTTTCTAAAAGTTAATTTGATTTCATATATTAAAAATAATGATTCCAATAGAGTAGTAGATCTATTTTTTAAAGATGTCATATTGTATGGTGTTCCATAAACCATTAACTCATATATGGCTACAAAATTTATGAGTCACTTTTGGAGGACACTAAGGAAAAACATGGTAATCAAATTAAAATTTAGTAATACATTCTACCCAAAAATAGATAGGAAAAAAAATAGCATAAAATATCTTAGGAAAATTTGTAATATGAATAGTTGGAGACACACCCAAGAAATCAAATCATATTTACCAAAACATAAGTTTGCATATAATTTTTTTGTAAATAAATAAATCACTCTTTCATGTTATTAATGGATGAAATCTTATCAATGTATTCTATTTTGTGTAGTTTTTGATTGAAGAGCAAGTAAATGATGATGTAGAATCATTTGTAGATCACAAACAATAGTTATGACAAGTAAGAAAACACTATATGAAATTAATTAAAAATATAAGGTAATGAAGAATACAAAAATATGGCCAAAGGTATTTTAATAATGATATTTTATAGTGGTGTATTTGAAGAAAACATATTCCCCAAGGAACATACAACAAAATGAAGTATA
>JARHVA010006877.1:632500-677500 GCA_037957365.1 Torreya grandis
AAGCCCTAGCTATCAAGTTTGCACCAATTTGCAATGAAAATATAACATATTTCATATTAATATGAATCTATATAGGTTTGACATGAATTTTATTAGTATAGATAAAAATGTACTCTAAAAAAAGACTTGTATAGTCTTTTCCACCCATAGGTCTATAGACCTGTAGGTGGACGTTCATCAGTCAAAAGTTATATTTTAAATATATTTAAACATTGAAGAAGACATGGTTTTCCATCCCAAATACTCACTTAAAACTTACTAATCTATTTTAATCATCAAGATTATGAATGAGTGAATATATTTGAATTTCCTAGCAGAGCCTTGCATGAAAGTTGATTATACGTACATGTTTGTACATACAAAAGAGAAAATTTGAGATGTTTATAATACTAACCAAGAGATTTAAAAGTTTTTAAAGTAGATGACATGATAAAAGGACAAGATTTGATGAAAATCCAAGTACAAGGACCATAATAAGCTATCTCAAAATTTTATAAAAGCAAAAGGGAGACCTATAGGTTACATACTTGTAGGTCATTATTTTGAACAAAAAGGCTAATTATCATGAAGGGAAGTACTAGTTTATAAAAATGATTCATTATAGATATCAAATTATAAAGTTCATATAAAAATGAAGACCTTAAACTATGTGAAATTTAAAGGGAGTTGAGTTGAAAGAGTCTACAGGCTTGGCAATCATACATAGATCTATGTATGAAAATAGGAAGGCATAAGCCTATAAATACTAAGAGGGTACATTACGTTTGAAATAACAGAGGTCTGTATGAAGAATAAAAACATTAATATTATTTTATTATGCTATCACATACTCCATATAGATCTCATATCTATCAAAAGTGAGTCCAGTGCTAATAAGTGTTGTTTAGGCCAAACAAGCCTAAGACCCTACACAATCTTCTGTGTCTAAAAATTATGAAGAACTAGTTTGTTGAGGATGATAAAATAACATGATTAATATAAGGATGTTATATGGAGTCAAAAAAATCATCATAGGAAACTTTTAATGCTCCAAAAGTGAAGAAAAGAGGCTATCATAATGGCTAAGGTCTTTAACTTTATTTTGCTTACAAACCATAGACATCAACTAATGGTGTGTGAAAGAGGTATGATGAAGAATTTGGGTGAAATATTAATTTTGATGTGGCATGGATAATGTCACATATATTAACAATATATTTATAACTCAAACCAACTAAAGGTTTTTATTTTGAGGTTTGAATTTTCTTCTAGACCTCACTAAACTCAACCTACCTAACCCAAGGTGATCTTTAGTGTATATATTTGTACATTGATATTTTTAATGGGACCCAATGGTGTTTATATGTGTTATATGGGTATCCTTACTCCATTATTTTGGAATGATTAGAAATAAATAATTTTTGGTCTTTATGAACCAAAGTTGAGACTAATAACTAGTTTGAAGCTATCTAGAGAGCAAAAAACTAACCTAATGAGATAGACATGACATCTAATGGACTATAATGTATTATTTTTACCTCAAAATTAATTTAGTGACATTATCAAGTCTCAATATCACATTATAAATGTAGTGATTGGTATTTTAAGGTACATGGGTGTATATAATTGGGTAGAAAACATGGTTGTACGTGTGTTTATGAATGTGTAGGGTATGTTTTGAATATAAAATCAGTAAAATATATGTAAAATGACTTAAAATATGTTTAAAACTCTTTTAAATACCTCTATATATCTATGAAGGTGACATACCAACCCTGCAAGTTTCCAAGTTAATCAAGAAGGGAGAAATGCATGGTATTGCAAGATAAATGGCAAACCTATAGGCATATGAGACACTTATATAGACCTATAATAAATTTATTGAGTCACCTATGGATTTTTATAACATAAAAAAATTAATTAAAAGCACTATAACCTAAAAAATTCTTCCAAAACACTTAAACTCTCTCTCGTGCATGTTTAAGCACCTAAACTAGTGTTTTCACCATTTCATGATTGACCTATTAGTATAAGATATAATGAGTTGAAAATTGACATGGAAGTTGTTATTTTCATGGGTAAATTTAATATAAAACTTACTATAAGTTTCAAATGTGGTGGGTGATCTTTGGCCAAAACTCATTTTCTAGGCAAGGAGGCCTAATTGAGGAGAGAGAATGGCAAAAAAATGACACTTACACTTACTATCAATTCTTAAAATTTGGATTAAAGTTGTAATAACATATAGGTTATAAAAATATATGACCAAATTTCCAAGAGAATCTATACATTATTATATAAAAGGATGTTTACACATTTTTATGGATACAGGGGATGAGGCCAAATGAAAGGTTTTGATGCAAAATGAGATCTTGGGGGTAGTTTGAAGTTTAAAAAATGGTTTTTATAGGTATTATATTATATTTATATGAATATTATGGAGATATAATTCATTAGATAAGATAAAATCAATATTTGACACTTGTAAGCAAGATTGGCCTATTGAGACAAAGGGGTTTTAAGACACCTACGGAGTTACTTGACGATTGAGAATAAGATGTTAGTTTTAGCAGATAATAATTAGATTAAAGATGTTGAGAGAAGAGAAATATATCATTTCAACATGACCTTACCATCAATAAATCCACTTGATATCTCACAAGCCAAGACAAAAGATAGTTTTGAAGAATAAAGCAAGGTATCAAGCAAAATTACAAAATTCCACGCCACTCAAAGGAGAAGAGAAATTGAAAAGGAGTAACATAAGGCATTGAGCACCCATTTATATACTTTAATAAACCCCCCCTACCCCCCTCTCTCTCTATCTCTGAGAAATATATCATTTCAACATGACCTTACCATCAATAAATCCACTTGCTATCTCACAAGCCAAGACAAAAGATAATTTTGAAGAAAAAAGCAAGGTATCAAGCAAAATTACAAAATTCCATGCCACTCAAAGGAGAAGAGAAATTTAAAAGGAGTAACATAATGCATTGAGCACCCATTGATATACTTTCATAAACCTCTCTCTCTCTCTCTCTCTCTCTCTCTCTCTCTCTCTCTCTCTCTCTCTCTCTCTCTCTCTCTCTCTCTCTCTCTCTCTCTCTCTCTCTCTCTCTCTCTCTCTCTCTCTCTCTACCCTATGCTCCTCTCTCCTCTTTCTGCTTATTTCTATATATATTCATCCTTGATAGGATATATTTATATCTTGTGCTTGGGTATGGTGATGTTATACCCATTTTAAATCCTTTTATTAATGATAAAATTATGGATTTACCTCCTCCCTTGACTAGTTTCAATGTGTATGCTTGACTATTTGATCCTATCAAGTGATTGACTTTGCTTCCTTGGTATGTTTTCCTATTTTAGAATTCATATTCAATTTTCAAGTCTTTTCAGGTCTTTTGAAGTGTCTAAGGAAGGTTTAAGAGTTTAGTGATTTGTATTTTCATTAGTTTCATTTCATGACCTCTTGACTAGTCTTCCTAGCACAAGTATTATTTAAAACCTTCATGATAAATATTGATGTAGAGAGGCAGATTTAGATTATTATCATGTCTATGTTAGTCTCATGTTTGAGGTGAATTTATATTATTTTTTAAAGTGGATATGTATATTTGGTTCGTCACCTTCATTAGAATAGGTTTATATCCATTTTCCTAATAAGTGCTGGATTAGTATTTGAACCTACGTGATTTATCAAGGGGAGCTAGCCCTTTAACCTAGAGATTCACCTCTATAATAGGTAACCCAAAAATTTGAGGTGTTTCATGCTATTCCAAATTTGGGAGGCTTGAACTGCCTTACAAATGGTGAAAATTTGGTTGATAATTTTTTTTATCATGCCTGGTGGGAATAAGTGCCAAAGTATTAGAATGATTATTTGTGTTATTCCACTACATATTAGCCTTTGGAGGCATTAAAAACATCAATGGTGACTCTGTACACAATTATATAGTTATATCAACCCATTCATTTATTCAAATTAAGTGTGATTTCAATTCATTATCTTTATGAAGTTTTTATGGTTGTGTTTGAGGTGAATTTCAATAACATGCAAGTGGATGAGGTATATAAATCTTATAGTACTCCTTACCATCCTTGTCATGATCCATATCAACCTTACTATGATCCATAGTAACCTTTTTATGAGTCATATTAGTGTTATTATCATCCTTTTCAAGGTCAAGATATCCCTAGCCAATATAGTCACTTCTCAAATTAGTCCATTTCAAGTTTGAATAAAACACTCTTTGGATATGAACGTTACATGATAAGGATTAACACACAAAGGGAATATAGAAAATATATCCATAGTTGTCTCATTCTTAATATGAGAGATTCATTGAAAATAATTAAAGAATAATGGGCACCTATTGAGAGAGCAATTTGGCAAAGCCTCTCAAATGAAATGTACGATGTAAATGGTCTCATTAAAAAAATAAAAGATATGATAAGAGTTCATGAAGGGAAATAGGTTAAATACTATCATCTCTATGTGTATTCATATAAACCACCTTATCCCTTATATATGTCATTCATTCTTCCACAAGAGACCATTTTAGGTTAGTATAAAAGTGATAAAAGTCCTTCATATATTCCTCAAACTTTACCTTCTTAGAATTCAATTGAATAAAAAATTAAAAGGAAGGAGGAGATTATTTTTTAGTATCCTATTATTGAGAACCAAGATTTTACTTCTCTTCCTCAATACTGCCTCAAAAAGTCTTTCAATAATCCAATCTAGAATCAAATGTTGAAATCATGGCATAATCAATGTGAAAAGAGAATATATTGGGGAGTTGAATCGAAGGAAGAATTTGAACCTATGAAAGTCCATCCCATCCATCCTCAAGAGCCCTCTTGTATTATATATCAAAATTATTTTTTCCTTAACCTCATGAAGCCACTAACCACCTTTAAGAAAATATATTTTAATAGAGTATAGACAAGCAAAATGAAGATCTAGAGTTGAAAATTAGGAAAGAAAAAGAGAACTAAAATCAAGATATTGAAGTCAAATAAATCATTGTACCTATTTAAGATTCTTTTCCCTCTCCTTAAGAGCCTATAGCTTTTCCATCTTGGAAGTATATCTAAAATATATATATATATATATATATATATATATATATATATATATATATATATATATATATATATATATATATATATATATATATATATATATATATATATATATATATATATATATATATATATATAAGAAAAGGGAGGCCTTAGTGGATAAGGTTAAAGATAAAGTTATAGCTATTGAAAAGCCTCAAGAAGGATATGATCAGGATGAAGTGGTTATTTAAGAGAATGAAGCATTAATATCCCAACTGTGCTTGTTTTTTGTTTAAGCATTCCTACAAGAACCTTCCATTACCAAGACCTAGAATTACAATATTACTCCCTTGGTGACCAATCAAAATCTTGATCATATTGATAACCCTCCCACCATATCCCTTCTTGAGGATAACATGTATTATGTAAGGTAAATAAAGAAGAATGAGTTGTACTTGAAAATGATGAATATTATTCAAGTGAGATTGATGAGGATATTTCCATTGGTACTCCTCTTGGGGAAGAGAAATGTGAATAAATTTTCAAAGAGGAGGTTCTAAAAGATTATTTTTATAGTATTCCTCAATAAGGTGATCTAATTTCATCTAACTTTGTTGAGTTTGTAGATGGCTTTGATGTTGAAGGATCTATAATAAAATAAGTTGAGGTTATGACTGATTTTGACCTAGTTTCAAATGAATAAGAAGATGAACATGATTACACTGCCTTGTAATAACATCATGACTATATAAAAGTATTTGAATTTCTTGACAATCTTATATCCCTTGAGGAGCAAGATGAAGATATTTTCCAAGTTGGGATTTCTCATGTTGATCAAAGAGAATATATAAGATATGTTTTTTAGTTGTACCTTGAATCTCTTAAAGAGATTGAATTCATTTACAAAGGTACATTGACTCTATGATAATACTAAACAAGATACATCCATAATGGGAAACGATGTAACTTGGAGTGAGTATGAAAAGCTCCATGAAGATCTAGACGTTTTAAAAGATGATTTTGATAGTAGTATTCAATAAATATATCCAATTTCATCTATCTTTGTTGAGTTTGTAGATGGCCTTGATGTTGAAGGCTTTCTAAGCAAATAAGTTGAGTTTATGAATGATTTTGACCAAGTTTCAAATGAATAAGAAGATGAACATGACTACGCTACCTTGAAATCACATCATGACTATATAAAATTATTTGGAACTCTTGAAAATCCTATATCCATTGAGGAGAAAGATGAAGATACTTTTCATGTTGAGCTTGCTCATGTTGATCAAAGAAAAGAGCTAAAATATGTTTGGTAGTTGTACGTTGAATCTTTTCAAGAGTTTGAATGCCTTTAAAAAGGTACATTGACTTTTGAAGATCATGATCATGAGAATGATGAACAAGATACATCCATAAAGGGAAATGATGTAGCTTGGAGTGAGTATGGAAATCTCCTTGAAGATCTTGATAAGCTTGTAATAGCTAGTAAGAAGAATGAGATCACTCAAGATGCCATGGAGACCAAAGAAGCATTATTAAACGGATCATCATAGAATTAGGCTGCAGTTGACAAGTTATATGAGGTGGGTCTTAAATTAAAAATGGAATTTATCTTCATAGGATATTTTTTTTTTCATTTTAATTTCACTTGAGAGAATGACAATAGGATTGACATTCAAAAACATGATGAAGACAATAAGACAAAGGTCCAAGAAGTAACTTGATTCATGCCATTTATCATATCATCGAGTATAACATCTCATAAGTTTCCATTTTAACTAAAGATGAAGAAGAAAAGTTTGGGTTAATTGTACACATTAGTTGATTATGTTGTGTTTTGTGTTCACTAAGTGCTTAGCTAGCACACGTGTGTGTCTTGTCTACTTTATTTTATGTATGTTATCTTTGTTCTATGCGATTTTAAGGTTAATATATTTTATTTGTCATGATTAGGGTCTAGTTAAGTCTGAATTTGAGTGAAAATGACTCCTTTTCTCAATACAAGGACAAGGTTATTGGTCTATTTAGAATAGCAAGCATGCTACTGCTATGAATAACCAGTTTGTTAACCAATTTTAACACCTAATATCAAAATATCAAACCATATAGATAAAAAAAAAATTGTATCATGTATTTTAAACCTTGTTCATAGATTTATGATGTACTATAAGGTATTATAAATAACCTTTCTAACCTTACTAGCAAAGTTTAAGGTTTATTTAGAGAGGTTAAGTTAATAGTTTATCTTTACATTGTACTATCCTAGTCAACTCATGAAGTGATGAAATTTTTTAAGTGGTATAATAGGTACCTAGGTTTCCTTCGAAGTCATTTCATGCATTAATCACCTTGTATAAACATTCTATGATGGTTTGGAAAAGTTTAAGTTTCTTTTGCGGGTATTAAGGTAATAAAATTGAATAAAAGATTATTTTTACTAATTTCTATGTATGAAAAATCCCATATAAGTTAATTATATGTATTATAATTATTTTTTAAGGTCATGGGAGAATTTATACAACTTCATTATATTTGAGGATGTTAGACATCGATTAGAATCTTGAATTTCAATACCTAAACTAAAATGGAGTTTAATGCACTTGTACACAATTTAAGAACTCATTTTAAAATAAAAATATTACAAATATGTCTCTTTGAATTTTACAGGTTTTTTTCCACATTGGGATCAAGTTGTCTTGAAATTATGAAAAAAATATCCCTCTCTCAATCATTGCCTTCACAAGCTCAAAAAGACAAAATTTAGATGCATGGTACAACTAGGACAGAGAAATTTGGAAGCTAAAACTTTTGTAAATTTTTTTGATTTTAGTGATATTTAATTTTTTACATGATTTATATATTCATGGAATCTCCATTATGAACAATTATTAAGAGTGACAAGAGGTTACTATGTCTTTTTCATTCAAGTAGGTTCTACTTTTGATCTTGTTTCTTCATATAGAGTTTAATAGAGGATAATAGTTTTTTGGGATGTTTTCATAGTAAGAATTAATCCTTTAAATTTTGGTTTCATAAATTAACTAAACTTCATGATGTTACTTCAACAAGGATAATGGTGTCTCAAGTAAATGGAGAAATATCACCTTTGCTACAAGTTTTTATTATGATTTTGAAAGGTTTTCCCTTTCTAAAGTTTCTAAGTGTCTTAAGATACATTAATACCCATCATTATTTAATAATTCATGTAACCTCTCCTTTATAGTTAACTCGTATATTATCCTTTCAATATATTCCATGTCTTACTCTTTGAAAGCATGTTTTATTGATAAATGATTTTATACAGGCTTGATTGTCAAGTTTGGCCCAATTGGAAATGAATATGAATCATATACCATATGAATATGGCATTGCATAGGTTTGAGGCTAAGATTATGAATATATATTCAAATGTAATATTTAAAAAAGACTTGTATAGTCTTGTCAACTGATAGGTCTACAAACTTGTAGGTGGACATTGATCAATGATACGTTCTATGTTGAATATATTCAAAAATTGAAGAATACCTAGTTTTACCCTCAAAAGACTCACTTGACACTGATTGATCTCTTTGAATGATCAAGAGTATGAATTAGTTATTATATTCCAATTTTCACATAAATCCTTGCATAAAATGTCACTACACATACGGGCCTATACATAAAAATGAGGAAATTTAAGATGGTGTGATGGGATATAGAAGTTGTTAAAGAAGATGACATGAGAAAATCAAAAGAGTTGATGCAACTCCTAATGCAAGGATCTTAAGAAGTTGTCTCAAAATTTTATATAAGAAAAAGGGAGACCTACACATTACAGATATGTATGTTCCTTTTTTGCATGTATAAATTATTTAGACAACTTATTAAGATCTGTATACTTTGAGTTGAATCAACTCTTGTCATTTTCTGATGTCGTCAACTTTATAAACGAAGACTAATTGTCATGAAGGGAAGAAATTATTTAGAAACATGATTCATTATATATATAAAATAAGAAATGTAATAGACAAATGAAGACCCTGAACTATGTGAATTTTAAAGGGAGTTGATTTGAAAGAATCTATAGGATTAGAAATAATGCATAGGTATATTTATGAATATAGGAAGGTATAAGACTATGAATGGTAAGAGGGTATATGATTGTTAGAATTTAGGATCCTAAGAGTGCCAAGGAGGAGTTATAAACCCTAAATATTTTAAAAAAGTGTTGAGATTATTTAGTGGTTTGTGTGGATATGTTGGATATTAAAATGCAGTCAAATCCTAATCTCTACTTACAAGATTGCAATCAATTTACTTCCAAATTTGGGAGGAGAATGGCACATACACAATGAGATTGGGGAGTAAGTGAGTATAAAATTTCAAAAGGTCATTTTATATCTAGATGGAAATGTGAAAACTTACCAAGGAAACTGATCAAAGAAGAAATTACCCCAACCCTACATACACAACTAGTAAATCACCATAGGTTTCCCTTGTCAAGTGAACATGTACACTAGGTTTAAAAGAAGGGAGGAATAAGACTAAGACCATACACAAGCTTATGGGTCTAAAAATAGTGATTATATGGTCTACTAAGGATTATAAAAGAATATGAGGACTCTAAATAGGTGAAAAGTACTCCAAAGAAGCATCATATGAAACTTTTAACCCTCCAATAGTGAAGAAAAGATGTAGACACATTGGCTAGCGTCTCTCAACTTATTTTATTTAGAAACCATAAGAATCAAGTAATGGTGTGTTCAATAGGTATGATGAATAAGGAGGATGAATAAGTATGTCCAAGTTGTCAAGTGAGTCAAGAAGGGAGATATGCATGGTTTTTAAAGCTAAATGTCCTACTTATAGGCCTTTGAGACACATATAGAGACCTCTCCTCAGTGTATTGAGTTTTATAAGGATGTTATAAACCTTAAAAAATCATTCTAATCACTGCAACTTGAAAAATTCTTGAAAAAACACTAAAATTGTCTTTTATGCCTATTCAAACACCTAAACTAGGTTTTTTGACCATTTCATGGTTGACCTATCCATAGAAGGGCTACGGAGATAAAATTTGACACAGAGGTTAGTATTGGAATGGTTAAATTTAGTCACACACTTTGCACTAGTTTCACATGTGTGGGTGTTATTTTGGGCAAAAATTCAATTTCTAAGCAAGGAGGCCTAATTAAGGCCTATTTGAGGAGAGAATGGTAAAAATGGACACTTACACTTACTCTCAGGTTTTTAATATTGGCATGAAGTTGTAAATACACACTAGGTCCTAAAATATGTTGTTATTTTCTAAATATCCTCTATACATTCTTCTACACAAAGAAGTTTACATGTTTTTAGGGCTACATGGAATGAGGCCAAATGGGATCTTTTTATATAAAATGAGATATTGGGGGTAGTTTGAGGTATATAAATGAGTTATTTCAAGTCTGATATTTATATGTATTTCATGGAGACATAATTTATAGAAGAAGACAAAATAAATATTTTACACTATAAGCAAGATTATCTTAGTGAGACAAAGGGTTTTCAAGACACCTAAGGAGTTCCTTGATGATTGCCACTAAGGTTTCTATTTAAAGAGTTCTTAATAATATGAAATTTGTCAATATAAGATAAATATACTACTTTAACATGACCTAACCATCAATTAATCATCTTGTCATCTCATAAGCGAAGGTAAAGGGTAGTTTTAGAGAATAAAGGAAGGTGTCAAAAAAGTTTTAAAATTTCACACCACTTGGAGGAGAAGAGAAGTTTAAAAGGAGAAAAACATGGCATTGAGAACCTATTGAGATAGATTCATAACCCATCACTTTATTTTAACTCTATTAGACACTTGTCTCTCTCTTTCTCTTTAACCTAAACTCCTCTCTCCTATTTTCTTTCATTTCTTTACATATTCAACCTTGATAGGATTTAATTTTATCCTCCACCTGGGTATGGTTAATCCCTTTCCATTTTCAAGAATTTTATAAATGATAAAATTCTATTTCTACCTCATCTTTTGACTAGTTTTAATGTGTATGCTTAAATAGTTGATCTTATTAAGTGATTATTTTTGCTTCCTTGGTATGTTATCCTTGTTTAGAATTCATGTTCAGTTTGAAAGTATTTTTTAGGTATTTTGAAGTCTCTAAGTGAGGTGTAAGGGTTTAGTGAGTTGTATTTTCATTATTTTCATTTCATGACCTATTGACTAGTCCTCTTATTTAAATCATTCTTCCCAACCTTCATTATAAACATTGATGTAGAAAGGCAAATTGGGAGTAGTGTCATGTTCAAGTTAGTCTCATGTTTTAAGTGCATTTAAAACTGGTTGGAAGTGGACAAGTATATTTCATAAATCACCTCCATTAGAATAGGTTTTTATCCCTTTTCCTAGTACGTGGTAGATTAATGTTTGAGCCTAAGTGATTCATCAAGGGGAGATATCCCTTTAACCTAGAGATTCATCTCTCCAATATGTTAGCTACAACCTTGACGTGTTTCCATGTTATTTCAAATTTGGAAGGCTTCAACTACCTTCTAAATGGTGAAAAATTGGTTGATAATACTTACCAATTACATAGTCAGTTAGTGATTATGTAGAATCGTTTGTAGAGCATAGATGTTAGTTTGGTGATGGTGTATTTTATAAAATAAATATTTCCCTAAAGAACATAAAATAAATTAAAGTACTAGAATATCAATCCATGCAAAATTGTGAATAAAATAAATACTAATGTTTATGAAACAATTTCACCACAAAATTTACATATCTCTCTAGTATTTATTTTTTCATGTAGGACCATTTTAGATAATCAGGACTTATACCCCAAAATTAGACTAAAGATAATGTTAAAAAGATAATAATTTTTACATATTCCAAATAAAATGGAATATGTGATTAGGATAATAATTTGGTTCTATTTCTCATATATTTCATTGGACATAACTTTGAATTAGAAAAGTTTTAATGATTTAGCTATATGTATAATTGTTTTGTTTGGATTTGGACTAGTAATAAGTCTAATTATTATGCAATGGTCTCTTTATATATTATTTTAATGGATAATATATTGAAGGGGAAGAATACAAAGTGGATTAACATCAACATGTACTATAAAATAAGAAATAAAATATAGTGTAGGTATTGTATAAAAGGATAGTGTACAAAAATGAATAAGCTATAATATGTATTTGGTATAGTGGGAAGGATTATAGTTTAAATGCAACACTTAGATTTAATAATGGGACTTAAATAATATTCAAAATAATAAATGAAATGAGTATAATTAGGAAAAATTATAGGACTTGAGTAATTTTAAATTAGAGGAAAATGTTGTGGACACCTATCTTCTAGAGCACATAAATTTTAAATAATTAACCTAATTGAGATCTCCTTCACAAAAAAATGTATATAGAGAAAAGATTCATTCATCCATAAACATATACTCCTTTTAGGTTTGATTAAAATATTTTTGGAGGGCAATATGATACCATCTAAGGGATTAAAACTACAGTCTAGTTATCTTAGTCATGCTTAAAATATAAAAAATCAAATAAATTTGTAACTAACTATAAAATTGATTTCAAAAACACCCATCATCATGAATTTATTGTTTTTAATATATGTTTAAAATTTTAGGTGTATTTTAGCTTGCATGAAAAATTTATTCTAGAAAGTACATTGTTATTTATCCCAGTGGTCGTTAACTCTAGGTATTTTTTATTTTATTTAAAATTTAATATTTTGCATGTCAACTCCAATTTTTAGCTGATTTTTATTTGACATTTTTTTATAATTATTTTAATTATTTAATGAGGGTCAATGAAAATTACTGGTTCATAAAAATGTTAGTATTGTGCCTAATGATATTTTTCTTTTCTAATCTTTGGTTTCATCAGTTTTACTATTGCATTATTTAATATAAGAAGATTAGACATAGTGTCACCCATATGCATGCCTAACATTATGCAATCCTCATGATATAATCTTTTTTTCATCAATTTTACTGTTGCATTATGTAATCTAAGAAGATTAGACGTATTGTCACCCATATGCATGCCTAACATTATGCAATATTCAGGATGACTTACTTAGGGTCTTACACCTTCATACCAAACAACTAGGATCAAATCAATCTATAATGTAACACCAGGTGTTGACATTATTTATTATCCAATGTATTCACTATTATGCAATGTAATATCTCTAACTATGAAGATTATATTTTCATCATAATTTTAGATATATTATTCTCCCTAGAGATAAAATATGAAATAATTGCATTTTTTGTAGTGTTGAGGTGGCACAAAAGACAAACAACTAAACATTATTTGTTGTATGAATTTTGCACCAAATTTTTACCTCTAAAAAAGAACAAATTTATATGACATTTACATTGACTTATATATATATATATATATATATATATATGTATATATATATATATGTATATATATATATATGTATATATATATATATGTATATATATATGTATATATATATGTATATATGTATATATGTCTATATGTATATATATATATATGTATATATGTATATATGTATATATATATATATGTATATATATATATATGTATATATATATATATACATATATATATATACATATATACATATATACATATATATATATATATATATATATATATATATACATATATATATATATATATGTGTGTGTGTGTGTGTGTGTGTGTGTGTGTCTATATATATATATATATATATATAATTTAATAAAACTAAAAATAAATACGAAATCTCATTCAAAATTAAATGAATATAAATATTTGTCATTTCTCAAATGGTCTTTCAGTGTGACATGAACCTAGATGTATTATTTGTATCTGCTCTCATAGAAAAAGAGTAGAACAAAAAATAAATATCACAACTATATATCTAAAGCACCTCTGGTAAGATTCTTATCGACAACCTTCATAGTCTAATTCTCTGATTATTTATCCATTTGGTGTAAAGAAATAAAATAATTCACAATACTTTATATACAAATATATATGTTTATATAAACTGTTTATGAAAAACATTTAATGCAACTGAGTTTCTAATTGATTTTGATGTCTAGTGTTGCAAGCAAGTTCCATACAAAATAGACTTAGAATGCAATATAACTAAGATAAAATCAATGGAAATTTTATGTATCCTTTATAGTAGTATTATATTTCAATTCAAAATAATTTTTGTTCTTAATAAAATTTGATTTTTCTATGCTTAGACTCAATTTTTTCATGTTTACCTTATATTAGTTGCATTAGAAAGCGGTAAAATGAATGCAAAATACCTTTCTAGTATGCTCAAATTTTATGATTTTCTATATTTTTTATTATATATTTTTTATTTGGAATCATCTCTGCTTTAGGTATTATTTATTAAATCTATCAACATCACATGATACTAAGTCACTTTAAATAAAAACCATACTAATTTTTCATTATTATAACATAATATGATTTCGGACTTTTCCAATTAATAAAAATTATAAGGTATATAATATATCTTCAAAAAAAAAAACCTTGAAAATATAAAAAAATTACATTAATAAATGAATAAAAATAATATATTTATGTATCGTTTCATTTCACTTTATAGATACCAAACGAATCTCATAAGATTCCTAGGAGATAAAATAATGAGTTATATTTTAACCATCTATGTGTGTAGGTCCCCAATACCTTTCGATCCATTTCAACTAGAAAAAGAAAAAAAATACTAAACCATATTAATAACACTACCTAATCATTACATGATAAGAAATGTAAATAAACAAGTGCTTGAGACTTAATAATACTACACAAAGGAAAATTAACCTTAGGATTATGAGGATGTGTTGTAGAAAATATTTTGTAGTTTACATATATGGAGTATATGAACAAGTTTTCAAAATTAGTAAAAGCAAGTCATAAAAATATTCATTTTTCAATCCTATGTACTTAGGCTTGACACATTTTAATGAAATATTGAGTATTGAGAGCAATTGATATAAGAGAGAGGATAGTTTGGAGCACTTAAGGTTTGCAATATTTTAGGGTTTCCCTTGACTCTTATCACACTGCCAATCTGCCCAATCTAGGTGGGATCTATTGCTAACACGTTTATTATGCTAAGTCAATTTACCCATCTACACCTTTGGATGTTAGTCACCTTCCCCTATATTAAATGGTGTCCATTAACCATCATGAAAAATTTGATATATGTATCACTAGTGAGAAATAAAGAAGCCATTGAACTAAAACAATCTCAAAAGTTTGTCTAGAAATTTACCATGAGGTATTGATTTTGACTCTAATGCTCCTCTTCTAGATGTAGTTCAAGATTTACCAAAGTTTGATAAACCCTATCATTATTTTTAAATTTTTACCCTAGGTTCTTACTTTATGGGTCGAGTTCCTCTAAAGATCCTTTTAAAACAACATGGTCATAACTATTGGCAAAGCCATGGGGTGAAATTGGAAAGAGTCCAAAACCTCACCAAGGTTTTATTGTTATTTTAATTCATAAAACATGAACATTATAGATCCATTATTTACCATGGCCCATGGTTTATGCATAAAACCCCTTTTTTTCCCATTGGACTAGAGACTTCCAATTCTATGATCAGTCTAAGATTAAAATATCGGTAGCGGTAGAGTTTTTAGGCTTAACTCTGCCTCCATGAAACTTTGTTAACTATCTTATCAAGCCTATGGGAGACTTTATTTAGGATGAAAAAGCAAAGATATATGTATCCCAATCTTAGATAAGGGTTTGTGTCAAAATTAAACTCCATAAAGACCTTAAATAATCCATCCACATTCAAGTGGGCAATAATCATTTCTCTCATGGTGTGATCTATATTAACCTTTTAAACACTTTTTTTAGGTGATAGGTTTAAAACCAAATGATTAGGTGATATCATTTAATGGTCCCCACTCCTACATTCCCTTAAGACAAAAGTGTGTTTGGGATAAAACTCCCATCCTCTGATGTGTAGACTGTATTTTTTAACAGGTAAAATACTAATGTCCATGGTAATGTTAGACCTCAATTAGATGTATACAATCCCAAAGGAGGTCCAATATCCTCCATCCCTTCAAAAAATATTTAACACCATCTCAAGTTAAACACACAACTCCCATTTCCTAGTACCACAACTCATCACTTAGTTTATGTCATCTCCATCTCCCATTCCTATGGCCCCTTTGTCAAAAACCCTTTCAAGGGTGAATGATTATGATTCAGGTTTGGGATTATATTTCTTAACCATAAGGACGTCATTTTATGCTCATGCAGTCCATCTCCCTTCGTATATTAGGATTATGTGCCAAATAAAATGTAAATCTTAAAGCTAGGAGAATTAATTCTTCTAGGCTTAGATTTAAATTAGTTTGAACTCCTCTTAGATATTTCTAAGGTAAATGCTATGAATTTATATGTTTCCCAGTGGTAGTTTATTCTTGGAATGTTTGAAGACTAACTGATTTGATTTTTAGTATAGATTTAGGAATAATTATCATAATTTTTCTTACATGAATGTTTTATGCATGCAAGAAGTCAATATTTTTTGGATTATTGGTTCAATATACAACTTGAACTATCTGGCCTAGGGCCCTTTATCAAGCCACCTATCATGAGTCTAGCCATGGGGGATTTATCACCTTTTTAGCACCTGACTTATCTCAAAATATCATTTCTTTGGGTGCTGACCCCACCCAACTAGTGGTCTAGGATCTTTTTGAATTTTATAATCACACTAGGTATTTTCAGTCTATACACATCCAATGATGTTGTGGAATACATCATACTCTAGACATGATTGGTTGATTCCTTCTCAGACATGCATTTAATTTTATTTAGTGAATTTAAAATGGTTGAGTCTATAGAAGATAAAGGTCACCTCCCAATGATATGGTGTGTAGTATAAAGGGATGATTGGTTTTATATGCAAAATAAACTTGGTGTCTTCAACCCAAATCATCGTAGAAGGATTGATTAAAATTACCCATGGCTCACTTGGTCCATCTTCCATCAAGGATAACATTGAATCCTCAAAATCCTTAATCGTGCTCTCATTTTTTAGCAAGATTTTTTCTTCTTCACCCCTATTAATGGGAAAACTATGTTCAACATTCTATATTATTTTTTTCCTAACCACCATCCCATTTGGTTTTTCATACATTAGACCTCCTCTCAAGCTAAACCCAAGGGTTCCCAGTTCTATCTCAACACTACCCATCTCAACCATGAGTAGGTTGTTGACCATATCACTAGGATCTATAACCTAGCCCCCATAGTCAGAGGGGATAATGGATGGATTGAGTGGTGGTATGATGTTATAACCTATACCACTTACTTCCTACACGTATATGGAAAAAATTAGCTATTTTTAGGTAGTGCATTTAGAATGCTACAATCTATGAATATCTTAGGGTTTCATGGGATTTATAAGATATAACTTTAAACTCACATTTGTAAACTCAAGATACCATGTGGAGGCATAAAATTTATGTTTTAGAGGCTTATAAGTCCATAGGATCCAAAATATGAGCAAGGATACATTGGTTCAAGGTTGGAGATAAAGTGAGCAAGGAATTTCTAGCTCTCCTTCAGTCAAGGCAAGCTACTAAAAAATTAAAGCCATTATAATTGCTTAGATAGGCTTACCAAAATCTAAAATATCATCCAATACTTTGTTTATTACTACCATGGTGTCTTTACATCACAAACTTCAACTCTTGCTTGTGAGGCTTCCTTCTCTGAATGCCTTTCTGTGGTCTCGCATAATATCTCAAAATCTCAAAGATTCACTTGTCATTGACATATCATTGTCAATGACATTAAATAAGATATTATTTATATGGCCTATGATAAATCCCTAGGTATTGATGGTATTATTTTTGAATTCTATCAAACTATGTGGGATATTGTTGGACCTGATCTCCATAAACTCTATTCTAAAGCAGTCATGAGAAATTCCTTAAGTAACCTCATTATTAAGGGTAACATAAATTTCATCCCTACATGTAACTACCAATTTGATATCCATCAATTTGTTTAATGTGTCCTAAAAAATCATAGAAAAAGCTTTAAATCTTAAAATTAAACACTTACATCCCTTAATTGTGTGAAGTGAGGAAATTAGGTTCATTCAGCATAGATATATTTTGTAGAATGTTATTTCCATGTGGGATGTCATAGAATGGGGTAAAATATCTAACCAAAAGGACTTATTCTTCAATATTTATTTTGTGAACTCCTATGACAAAATAGAGTGGAATTTTATTATATATATGTTATAGGCACTAGTTTTTAGCCACAAGTTTGTTTATACTTTCAATATGTTTTTTCAAGATGTTAGGGCTTACATCACCATCAATGTATCCATTTATTAACATTTTTATCTCCATAGGTCCATTAGACAAGGTTTCCCTTAGCCCATGTGATTTATGTGTTGGCTATTGAAGGTTTTAGCTATCTTTTGGCCAATTATGTTTCCAAGGGTCTAGTCAAAGGGATATCTCTTCCTAATTTATCGCACCAACTAATCAATCAAAATGTTATTTATGACTCCTTACATTCCCTATAGGAGGTTCAAGGTTCTGTCAACCATGCCATATAATGTTTAGAGTTTTTTTCCTTGCTTCGGGGTCATCTATCTAATGTTATAAAACCCAGAGCTACTACTAATATTTATTTCCCAAACCTCCTTATCTATAGAGATATATGTTGAAATGTATCCTTTTCTAGGTCTATTATAAATGTATAAGCATTTATTTTTATTTTATAGCCTCTCCTTTAGAGTTGTGGTTCTATGTGGCTCAAATAGTGGAGAAAAAAATATCTATGTGGATCATTAAGCCTTTGACATTAGCTAGAAAGTTTCATATATGTTCTAAGGTATTAAATGCTACTCATGAACTTACTATTCAACTCATTAGTCCCATTTAAATGCCTCTTATGTGAATCTTCAAAATCTTCTATGACATTTTTTATGGGCCAATTCTGAAGGACACTAGGGCTTTCATCGAGCCCCTTTGGCCATCTTTTGTTGTCTTCAAGAAGCTAGAAATTTCAAGCTTATTGACATAAAGCTTTAGAGAACCACTCTTGGGGATAAATGGATCATCAAAATCCTAGAAGGCGATGAAGCATGGAAAATTTTACTACATCACTACATTTATCAATGTCACCCTTTTGGTAAAAATGCCTATCAAGGCATAGGTTTTCACAACATGTTTATATCAACAATGCTTATCAATGTAGGGGACACATTTTCATGAAAAGTATTTTTAAGACATAGAAAAGTATCAAACCTCAACTTATTTGCGTGGGAGAGAGGTTTAAAAGTAGTCTTTTTCTAAATCCCCATTCATTATGGTGGTCACCTCATCTAACCTTACACAATGATCCTTTTGCCATGGTCACCTAGATCAAATGCTTGAGGTTATTTAAGAAATGTTTTCTAATAATTAGTGGCATGTTTTGTAAGGTCTCTAAGGAAAAGATTATTTAGACTATGAAAATGTCAAATTCCATCTTAACAAGAAAGATGCAAAATCCATTATTGAATTGAAGTGTTTTATACCTAATGAATACTAGTACAAGATTGGAATTTCCTCTTTCATGCAATGGTGGAAGGACTATTCTTGGTCTATGGTCATGTAATTCCATCGATATTCTCCCTGGTTGGGTTACAAGTTTTACTACCCAACATATTGACACAGAGGCTCTTAATCACTGATGGTTTCTCTGATCCATCCATCGAGTTTGGGCCAAGATATTTGATAAAATTTAGGTAAATTGTATGGAACCCATAAATTCACACTTCCATTTGTGTATTGTTCACCAAGTCTCTCCCATGAAAAATCATCTCAAACACATAGGGGTTTTTAATCACACTAGCATAGCCTATCACCATGTAGAAACCATCAAACACCTCTTATGGTTTTTTCCACATGATCAATTATCTTAGAGATAGATTCATACCCTTATAAAACTCGTTAGGCATAAAATTTTCAATTGGAAAATGGATCTATTGGGGGACTCCACCCTATTACCTTTAAGATATAACATAGTTTGGCAAATTTTTTGTACTAATATTTTTTTTCCAATTTGGAAATCTAGAAATCAAGCATGTTTTAAGAATGATATCACGGAAAAACATTTTTATATAACTAACAAAGTTGTTTTGATTTCTAACATTACCCTCTAACTTCATAGTGAAATAGAGAAGGTCTGATTTGATCTTTTTCATTTGAATGTCCTCCTAGACCAGTAAGGGAATGCTTCTTATGTAGTTAGTTATCATCCACCTAATACCCTACCTTATCACTCTCCTTTAGGGGTCACCAGAATGGGGTGAGGTATCACTCTCCTTTAGGGGTCACCATAATGGGGTGAGGTATCACCTCTCTCACATTTGGGGGTGTTTTAGTTATAAGAGCTCCTCTCCTCACTCTTATTGGTCATCTCCTTCGATAGTATTTGATAGAGGTAGAGAGACTAGTGTTGGGGGGTGGATGCCCCCTTAACAGGACAAATACTCACATTTAGAGCTATCCATTTATATTTACTATCAAGATTCATAGATGAATAATGATACTAAAACTAACTAGAAAGATGATGGTTGGGACCCCCTCCCTATGGATGAAGATCCCCCAACCTAGTATGGTTGGGGAGGGAAGCCTTATGGCCCTCCATCTCTACCTCCTCATCCATATGTCATGCTTTTAGTAATTTCTTAATGTGTTCCTTGATGTTTGTGTTATTTCATTACCTCTATTTGATTGATGTGTACTTGAATTCGTTTAACTGTGGCTAATGATAGGGTTGTGACCAGTTATTTTGTATTATGGTTTCTCGTAGGGATTTTTAGATCAGTTTAGTATTTGGGGTATGACTTTTCAACCTATTTTTTTATTGTTGATTCTTCCAAGTGTACCAAAGGTGCTCTCTAGTGTTTATAGAACACCTCATTTTTGAATTCAAGGATTCAAGGCATGAGTTGTAGGTGTTTAGCAATTAAGATGACGATGGTGAAAATAACATCAGAGCAACATCAACTGTTCCACAATATTTTTAAAATTTGATGGTAGGGAGCCATATTGGTACCTTTATTGAAAATCTTGATGTTAATATTGGACAAACTAACCCATATCCAAACCACTAGCTAAACTAAATGGTTATGAAGAATTTATTTAAGCTAATATAAATTATTTGATAAAAAAGAGCAAACGGAGAGGGTAAAGTGAGAAGTAAATAGTGATTATTCATATGTTATTATGAACATATTGACAAGATTTCAATATTTACCAAGCATGATCTCTACTAGCATATAATTTAATGTAGCCTAAGCTCATGTTTCACTACAAACTAGGCTTATTTTAGAAGGTAGGATGATGATATAAGTAAAAATTGGAATTAATTTAAAGTTTTACATTGCATTTATATATCTAAAGCACATCTTTATTGTAGAGTAAATGAAATGAAGTAAATTCATTTCTTTCAACTAACCTAACATACATATTTTAGCAACCTTATAATTAATGATATTAAATCAGTATTTATTGAAACCATTCATATTGAAATTTAGACAAACAATTGAGAAAATTAGTAATTCAAATACATCAAACTAGATAATTCCTACAAAATTCTTTGATCTCTTATATTAATCGCTCAAAACGGTACCAAAATATCTCAATGTCTCTAAATTTTACAAATGCTAATACATGCCTTTATAGAAAGATTAGGAGGTATACCATTCAGTTTTACCAATACAAGTGTCTTCATAAAAAAATTAATACACATGTCTTATACAATCCTACTGACCTAGACGCAATCATGCTAACAAACTAGCATGTGCCCTTACAAAATAATATACCACCCTATTGGTACTCCATGATTAGGATGGAGGTGGGGTCCCTTGCTATTGAAATATACTCATGGATTTTGAATTTTGTTAATCCACTAACCCCATTTCTAAGGTGGGCCTTATGATATGATCCTCTTCTTGATGAACTATCTCATCAAAATCTTTGTCATTCCTAGCCAAAGCTTCCTTAATGCTTTTGGCTTCATTGATCTTCTTACCTGCATTAAATATTATATCTAATATTCTACAATTATCTTGCCTTGATTGTCCATGACATTTTCCCTTGATTTCTTGAGTTACCAAAGTGGCTTTGTGCTAGAGTTCTTCATCACTAATAATCTCTAGGGTAGTGGACTATGTAGGATCCTCGAGCATGGTTCCTAGGAGTTTATCAATTCTACTCATGAGATCTTTCTCCTCCTCAATAATTTCCTCCACTTTGGTATGCCAAGCACTCATGGATTTGACCTTGTCCACAAAAATTCTCAAAATGGCACTTAGGTGCCCCATGTTGATGGATTTGAAATTTGGGATTTGCTTCTTAATTTGGATGTTAAGAAGTTGGGAAATGTTTTCTTTAGAAGTTTTTCATTGATGTACCAACTCATTGCTTAAGGTTTCCTAGTTTTCTAGTGCATCCTAACTTAATTTTATGGAATTTAAAGCTTTGAACATGTCATGAAATGAATCCAGAATTTTAATATTGGAGTCCAACACTAAGAGAATTACTTGAGTCTATAAATTCAATTTTTCCCTCTTTAAGTTTTTAATTCTTTACACTAATCCCCGGACACTAGCTCTAGCTTTCTAATATTGAGCCTTAATCAAACTTTCCACATATTTTTCATGGATGGGAGCCTCTCCAGTCTAATATCCTCCAATAGGGGTTAACCCTATGAATGGATCCACCTTTTGAAAGGTGAATTCTCATTGACCCACCATAGCTACCCTTGTTGTGGTTCTTACCAAGGATGTTGTATCTAGGCTAAATTACACCATAACCTCTAGTTCCTTAAAATTTGGAGGCTCAGGCACCTCCACACTTGTACTAAAAAAAGTTTTTGGAGTGCTAATTCTTCATCCTTCTTGGTCTTGATGGTCTTGTATCCTCTTTTTTCATACCTTTTAACTATATCCCTGATCAATGGTTTGATGTTGTCATCTTTAGTCAAGCCAATCTATGTCAAGGCTCAGGAAGGAGAGAGAGATGATATATTTTGTGGCTTTTCATAGACAAACGATGACTGGTCCATAAATTATATTTTCATCACTAAAAAGGTTGACTTCATTAGTATGATAAGTGAAGGTCAACCTAGGCCTTTTCCTTGGTGTTACAAGCACCAAATCCAATTCTGCTTTCCTCTTCTCCCCATTTAGTGGGATCAACTCCTTATCTACTTTACCAGGGGGATCCGCTTCCCTATTAGAACCATATGCAACTGTTATGTCAACAAGGGTAGCTTCCAATGTTTCTCTTGGTTTAATGGCTATAATATTAATGAATTCTACTGGAAAAGAAGGTCTCTGTGGGAGATTTACAAGTAAGGGACCCTACACAAGTCTATGCTATAGTCTTGGTTCCTTATTTTTGGCCCTACCCTCACCCTTGACATCTTGAGGATGCATAGCATATCCTTATTCTTCTTGTTTTATAGGTTAAGGTTCAGATGACTATCCTTCAATAGGTGGCTCGTCATGAATGATCCTCTATGGACCTAGCAACAAGTGATACTACAAAGGGTGTAATTTACATATTTACCCTAAGGGCTTGTTATCCTTTACCAACCTCAACTCCAACATAATGTTGTAATTCTTTATTTTGGAGAGCACCTATTCAAATTTTTTTGCTCTGATGTAGATGTAATCACCAACATGTAACTGATGTCCATATTCAATTTGTGGGACCTTTCTATCTTTGATGTGGTTGACCACTCTGCTTTTAGGCTTCCACATTTTGAGTTCATATAGCTAAAAAATGAAATAATTTCTATGCATAACCATGACCTACATTTGCTTCCAATCTTTGATTATGATTTTACCGATGTTCGATGGGAGGGGGTGGACTTAGGATTTCCTCTTTTCTTTGCACATTTTATCCACACCTTGAATGATATGAGAAAATACTTATTGATCTACAATCTTATTGGGGACATGGATTGGTAGCTTGTATGGTTTGGTTAGGATCCCCTCTATCCTTATAATAGTGTAATCTAAGTAGTACCACACATCTCCCATGGTCTCCACTTGTTTCTTAATGAAAGGATACAACCTTGGCATAGGAATGCCTATGATAGCCTCATATATGCCTAGGAAGACACCATCATATATAAATTACATGTGATTTTGTATTTGAATATATGTAATTTGGATTAATGGTGGGAAATTATGGTTCTACCATCAGGGGACTAGTTTTTGATGCCAAGGAAGGTCACAGAGTCTAGTAGGGAATCTAGGAGATAGGACATCATTAAGAATTATTTGGAGGTCATTATTTTAATGGAAATGAATTACTTGGCTAGGAAGAAGCTTATCAGGTCCCCCACTTGAGATTTTAATTTCTCTTTTATCATGAAGTGGACATAGGATACCCAGTCTCTTTTTTACATATGTGGTGGAAGGGGAACCAAAGGCCCTATTAAATAAGGTCATGGACACACTAATGCCTTCCCTAAATGGAACTATAGGAAT
The DNA here is from genome assembly GCA_037957365.1 of Torreya grandis. Lineage (NCBI taxonomy): Eukaryota > Viridiplantae > Streptophyta > Pinopsida > Cupressales > Taxaceae > Torreya > Torreya grandis. Next base: position 657,109 of record JARHVA010006877.1, read on the forward strand.
TTTTTCATCTAGTTTCTTGAAGACATGGGGTCCTTGGATTAGCCAAGGTGCAAGGACTAAATAAATGTTTTGGGTGTTATCCTAGTTCCTCACGTTAGGGACGTTCAGATTGGCTAAGGGGAGATTATAATAGGTCTCAACGGCCATGGGAGATATATATGATACTCTCTTGGTGTTACCCTCTCAAATAATCCACTCTCTATTTATCCTACAATCCATAAAGATAGAAGCAAGGACATCAATACAATGCATTACCTCTAGTTTTGTTGTGGCATACTGGAGGCATGCCATTTGAATTGAAACTAGGTCATTGTGCCTTTGATGTGTTGTGGCATTTCTCTTCTCCTCATAAGATATGGGCTAAAATTCATCCACCAAGAAGAATAATTTAGACCAGTTCCTTATTCCATGAACATTTAGGGCTGCCAAGTCTATTTTTGTATCCTTAAAAACCCTCCCTTCATTTTTGGAGGTTAGATAAAGCTCTACTTCCATTTTCAATTATTGCTTGCTAGTTACCATTGATGATACTAAATTATTGTCATAAGATTTCCAAGGGTTTTACTAAGGTAATTACTCTTTGAGTCATAGTTACGCTATCTTGATTGAACTATAACCGATTGATTCAATTTAGATCCTCTTTATAGAGGGTTTAGGGTTTTGAGCTCTAATGGTAGGAGATATTTAGATTTTAAATTCATACGTGTTATGAATTTGATGGAGATGATTTTGCCTTATACCTTTGCATTTTAAAGTTTAGAAGATCTTTGATTTTGACCTTTTATGCGTACGTGGAGTCTATATGGCATCATTTTTGGCTTTTCATGGGAATTTTCATAATTACCATTTGAATACTAGTCATTGACTTTTAAAAGCCTCTTTTATTTCACTCCATTAGATCAAGATCCTAGGCTTAGCATGATCTCTTGACCTAATTTTGAGTCCTCATTTTTCTATTGTTTTATTGATCCCTAGGCTCATGGTAATGACCCTTGGAATTCTCATAGATATTTTGCATGCTGCATATCTCTTATCAGTTGTTGCTTTTGTCAAGCATTATCCACATCTCAAGCTCATAGAGCTTTGAAAATTCATTGGGTTCTTCATGTTGTTAGATCAATCAAGTGAGTGAGAGAGTGTCATTGATCTTTATGGGGCCCATTTAATAATTGGATGTCATCTCATGTTGTTGGATCAAATCTAATGAGAAAATGATAACCATTAATCTTCATGGGGGACCTGGTCATTATTTGGATGCCTTTATTAAGTGGGTACCTTTCATTTCTTTCCTATGATTACCAAACCACCACATATCTAACTCTCAGGGCCTTGTGTCCCTTTTGATTTTTCATCCTCTACCTTGTGCTGTTGGATCAAATCCAATGAGTGGGTGATTATCATTGATCTAAATCAAATGCACATCATTTAAGTGAGGGATTCATGGTTAATATGATTCATTCGATCAGATATAGTGAGCAAGCATTAGTCATAGGATCTTGAAAAGGATGAGGGAGATAACTATTAGACATAATGATGTAAATACATAGCATAAATTATCAACACTAAGGTCGAGATGAATACCAAGGCCTTAATATTAATAACCTAGGCTAATTTTTGCAACATAAAAGGGATCTCATAAAAACATCAAATTAGACCCAAGGAAGAAAATAAACTAGAAAGTATTAAATAAAATCTTGAGTCATGTTTAAAAACATGTCTTAAACCCTTTGTTCACAAATTTCTTTCATAAATTCCAACCAAATTGGCTCTCACCATTATTTGAATTTGAGTTGAGAGCTACCTAGGGTTTCTGAATAACAAACCCTAAACCTTTAATGGAACTTAAAAAATGACTCATGTAACTCATCAACAAGGTTATTCTAGATCTAAAAGCTTTAAATTATACAAATATGCTCCATCTTTCAATGGATGATCTTCAAATTTTGTTAAAATATCTCAATTTTTAGATGCTTCAATCATGGATAGACATATCTCTCAAGGGTCCCCAATTTTAAATTAATGGGGTATGTTGGTCTCAACAAATAGAAACTTCTAGGGGAAACATAGTAATATGTTATAACTTCTAGACTCTAAGTTTAGACAAACATTGAGGTCATCATTCCCTTAGACCCAAGAAACTACCATCTAGATTTAATTATGGTTGAAACAAACCTTGCACTAGAAAATTTAAGGTTTACCACCAAGACATACTTGAGCTATGTGTGTTTTTTTATTCTACTTATTGGTTGTCATAGGGCTCAAGAATCAATCCTTAACTCTCTATCTTAAATCATTTACATTAACCTGGGGTAGACGAAACATTTTTTTGAATCATGGTTTAGCTTTGGAAGGGCTTAGGCATTGCTCTAATACTAGCTAAGCATCCATAGCCCCAACAAAGATACCTTTAGCTCCACATATGGCCTTGATACATTGCCTTCTAGGCATCCATAGCCCTGATGGAGGTTATTTGAGTCACCTTTGTATGAAAGCCTCAATTTTTCCCTTGTATTCTTATCATATTTTTGGTATATTTAGATTTGTATGCTGTCAATAAGGTTGAAAAATAGATAGCCAAGTTTAGGATTTGGTAAAATATTTGATTTTAGGAGGATCACTCATGGATAAAACTCTTTTCCTAGGCTTGGATGTTGATTAAGTTCTAGTTAATAGCATGCTCTTGATAATTTAGTCCTCGAATCCTTAAGTATATATATATTTTAAACTGTGGATCCAAAGTTATGGATTAGATATTATGGAATGACTTCCCCTCCATCTATGTGTACTTAGTTTCACTAATTTGTATCATAATGTTATGTCCTAGGACCATGATTGCCTTTGTATTGGGTTATACCTTTCTTTTAGGATTGGGGCACATCTTGAGTAAATTTCATAACTGTGAATCTTAGGGATGACTCCAAATACATCCTGAGATCAAGGGAAAAGGCTATAGGTAAGTAACACATAATAAAAAGCAAAATCAAAATAAAAGAAAGGAACCAAAAAAATATGAACAAACTTATGTACAAACCAAGGACAAGAAAGAAAATATTCTCAAAGCAAACTAACTAGCCTACCTACTCTAATCTAATTACCTTACACCTTATTCCACGAAGGCCCTAAGCAGGGTGGCAGAGAAATAATGCTTGATGTGTTTCCCATTATTAGGCAATATGAACTCTACCCCATATAAATCTTTAAAATTGAAGGTTTTGTTCCCCAATGTCTTTGTAATTTGGTATGGGCCAATCTACAAGGGTGTGAATTTTCCATGTTTTCCTTTGGTTTCAAATGATTTGTCCCAAAGTAAGACTATGCATCCCTTTATTAACACCTTTTAGATCTATATCTTTTATCAAACCATCTTTTCACTATGGCCTAGTGTCTTCTACAATTAGTAAAATTAGTTTCCATGTCATCTTTCATTTGGATGATGTCTAATAACTTAGAAGTGGCATGTTATTGACTCTCCTCCATGTACTTTTACATGAATTTGTATGTAGGCAATTTGAGAGTGATAGGAAGGATGGTTTCCTACCCATATACTAACATAAATAGTGAAGCTTTTAAGTCCTGCTTGATCCTTATCCTATCAGTCTAGAGTGGAAATTTGAACAACTTATGCCATGTTTTAGGCTTTTCTTCTACATACCTTTTGATTGCCTTCATGAAGATCTTATTCGTGGATTCAAAACCATCATTCCGTTGGGGATAGTGATTAGAGGCAAACTTAAGTGTGACACTATTGTCATAAGCCCATTCATTCATTCATTCATTTCTATTTAGATGAATGCATACCCATTGTCACATATTAGGGAAACTAGGGTCCCAAATTTTACATATATTTTCTTTCAAGAAACTGATAACTTCTTCCATTCTACATTATTTGGTAGCCACTACCTCTATCTACATAGTGCAATAATATATGGCAATAAAGACATATTTGTGACCCTTATATGAATTAGGTTTGATTACTCTAAAAAATTCTAGACCCCACTATGTAAATGGTTGGATAACCATGACTAGTTGTAGAGGCATGGTTTATTTTAGCTCTTTAGTACTAAAATTTTGGAAAGAGTGGCATTCTCTCACATGATTGTCAGAATCCTTGAATACCATAGGCAAATAGTAACCAACCCTTAATATCTTGTGGGTTGTATTTCTTCTAGAGGGATGTCCACTACCTAGTTTTTCATAAAAGGTGACCATAATTTGGGTGGCTTTATCTTGTGAGACCCACCTTAGGTAGAATCCTCCAAATTTATTTCTATATAAGACTCCTTCCTCGATTAGGTAATGAACTTTCTTAAGTCTCCAGGCTCTCTTTTACTCCCTAGATAGGCCTGTAGTACAAATACCATTGTTTAGAAAGTTTATGATTGAATCATACCATTCATTTTTATAAAAACATTGTTATCTTACTTGCATGATACTTAGCCTAGGGATAGTATTAGCAATCATTTGAATCAAACCTTAGCATCCTACCAGCTTTTTTACCTTCATCTCCAGGTCATATTCCTATAGAACTAACATCCACTTACCTCTATGTTCTTCCAGCTCATTTTGACTCAACATAAGTTTAGTATCAGGGTTAGGTAAGATGGCATGCACCCTATTTCTAAGGATGTAGTGCTTAAACTTCTTCACTACCTTTACTAGTATATATGCCTACTTATTAGTCATAAAATAGTTCATCTCAAAGTTCTTAAAATTAGTACTCATGAAATCTATTGGGTGATCACACTCATCAACTTTATGAGTCAATACAACATCTATAGTATGATCAGATGCAAAAGAGTATGTTAGGATCTTATCAGCAGAATTGATTACTATTGTGTAAGCAACTAAACACGGAATTAAACCAAAAATAATAAGTAATTAGAATTAAAAATAGCAAAGAATATGAGATACAAGAAACAACCCAAAAACTTGTATTAAACTCTTCCAGAAGGAAATACAATGAAGAAATCTCTCTTTCTTCCACATCTCTTAGATGTAAAGATCTCTTTCCCTCAAGAGTTCTCTCTCAATTACAACCAACTCCAACACCTGGATTGATTCAAATATACATGTATGTTCTATGATAAACTATGAAGATCTAACATTATTATTTAATACTAGGATTCATGAGCATGCATTCTCCACCGTTAGATATACCTCCTAATCAAAGGTTCAAATCAGTCCTGCCAAAAATAGAAACACAGACTTACAACTAACAGCTAAAATTATCATGCAAACAATCTATTCATCCATGAAAATAGACTTCTAGATGCATAGGTGACCGATGTCAGTCCCTACCTATCTACACATGATCAACATTGGCCGATCTATGATCGACGTCGATAGCCTCTAGTCGACTCCTGACCGGCGTCAGTGACTGTGTAACTACATCAACTTCTACATTCACTCATCTGGTGAAGCTTTTAGCTCCACAACTCAACAATCTCGCACTTGGAGATAAATAGCTGCACTTGTACCTGTACAGCATCATCCTCTAGCTCATCCATTTTCAAGCTCAATCTTGAAGACCTACAAAAGTTGAATGAATATTCAACTTCTCCTTTGTTATCAGCTTAGTTAACATATCAGCAGGGTTCCTATCTGTATGGATCTTTTCCAGCGTCAACTCACCATCCTCCAATACCTGTCTAATGAAGTGGTACCTAAGCTATATATGTTTGGTTCTTGAATGAAAGGCTGAATTCTTTGCCAAATGAATTGCACTTTGACTATCACTGTATAATTTACAACTCTTTTGCTCCTTTCCCAACTCTTCCATGAACCATGTCATCCATATCATTTCTTTGCTAGCTTCTATGACTGCAATATATTCTACCTCTATAGTAGACAAGGCAATAGCCTTCTATGACTTTGAAATCTAGCTAACCACCATTTCACCAATAGTGAAAACATATCTTGTGGTGCTCCTCTTGCCATCCAAGTCACCTTCCATATCCGAATCTACATATCCATGTAGAGAAGTGTTTAACCCTCCATAGCATGAATTCCTACTGCTGGTCCCTCTCAGATATTTGAGAATCCACTGAACTGCTTTCCAGTGTTCCTTCCCTAGATTGGCCATAAACCTGCTGACAACTCCCACTACTTGGGCTATATCAGGTCTAGTACATACCATTGCATACATTAAGCTTCCAACTGCTGAAGCATATGGAACTTTCCTCGTGTACTCAACCTCATCATGTGATTTTAGACATTTTTCTTTACTCAACTTGAAGTGTCCAGCCATAGGTGTACTTACCAGTTTTGCATTCTGCATATTGAACCTCTTCAACACCTTGTTCACATAATCCTCTTGAGACAAAATCAAACTATGATTTTTCCTGTCTCTCTTGATACTCATGCCAAGGATTTTCTTTTCTGCTCCCAAATCCTTCATGGCAAATGTGTGAGCTAATTTTACCTTAAGCTCATTAATATCTTGTATGTGTGAACCTGCAACAAGCATATCATCTACATACAGTAATAGGATAATATAACTACCATTATCCAATCTTTTGAAATAAACACAATGGTTATATTAACATCTACAGAAGCCATGCTCTGTCAAATTTCAAATACCATTGTCTAGGAGCTTGCTTAAGACCATATAAGCTTTTTTTCAACCTGCACACAAGCTTCTCCTTTCCTTTGACCTCAAATCCTTTCGGCTGATCCATATATATTTATTCATCCAAATCTCCATGAAGAAATTTTGTCTTAACATCAAGCTGCTCAAGATGCAAAACCTCAATAACAACTAAAGACAATACAATCTGAATAGAAGTCATTTTTACTACAAGAGAAAAAATTTCACCAAAATCAATACCTAGTTTTTGTGCAAATCCCTTCACTACCAACCTAGCCTTATGTCTCATCTTTCCATTCTCACCTTCCTTTACCCTATAAACCCATTTTTTTTCAGTACTCTCATTCTAGCTGGCAACTCAACCAAATCCCATGTTTGGTTCTCTTTCAAGGAATCAATTTCCTCATTCATGCCAAGCTCCCACTATTTTTAGGTTTCCACCTACATTGCCTCATCAAAACTCTCTGGTTCTCCACCATCAGTGAGCAATAAGTAGAATAAAGAAGGGCAATATCGAATCAGAGGTTTACTTACCCTTTCTAACCTCCTTATGGGCATCTGAGACTCATTCACTACTTGTTGTCTGCCCAAATTCCTCTCTATCAGTGACCGATCTCAGTCATCTCTGTGTCTATATACTGTCGACGTCAGTTCCACATGACAAACATTGGTTGTCTGACCGATGTTGGTTATAGACTGATCAACGTCAGTTCCTGCTTGACTGATGTCGGTTCCTACCTGACTGACATCGGTGTCTGTGTTTTCCCTTATGTGATAATCCATGAGCTCACTTTATAATGTTACCTCATCCAATTGAACATTTCCCTACTCAGTATTATTCAACTTCTTGAGTTAATCACTATACATCACCTTCTCATTGAAAACAACATCACAACTTCTAATAATTTTGTTAATTCCTAAATTCCACAACCAGAATCCAAAATCTTTAGAGCCATAACCAATAAATGTGCATCACATAGATTTAGCATCCAACTTCTTTCTATTTTCTTTGTCAATGTGCACAAAAACTTTAGAACTAAAAACTCTAAGAAATGAAAGATCTACCTTTTTACCTGTCCATGCCTCTTCTAGAATACCACCATCTAGAGTACTAGAGGGTCCTCTATTAATCAGGTAAGCTACAGTATCTATAGCTTCTACCCAAAACTATAAGGACAAACCAACATGCAACCTCATACTCTATGCATGCTCCATTATTGTCATGTTCATCCTTTCAGCAACACCATTTTGCTGAGGTGTCCTTGGAACCATCCTTTCCCTACGTATTCCATACATAGAACAGTAATTTCTGAACTTGTTACTGCAGTACTCACCACCATTGTCAGATCGAAGGCACTTCAATCTCAAACCTATTTCATTCTCAACTAAAGATTTCCAGTTCTTTAAAGTGTCAAAAACATCAGATTTATTCTTTATACAATAAACCCATACCTTTCTTTTAACATCATCAATGAAAGAAAACTAATACTGTGATCCTCTAATAGAAGCTACCTATGCTGGTCCCCACATGTCAGTGTGAACAAGCTCCAACTTGTGCTTCCTCTTTGTTGACCCAGTCTTGAGAAATCTCACTCTCTTCTGTTTCCCAAAAATACAGTGCTCATAAAAATCTAGATCTATGCATTTCAAATCTGATAGCTTACCTTTTGACTTAAGAATAGTCATTCCCTTCTCACTCATGTGGCCGAGCCTACAGTGCCACAACTTTGCATCTACATCTGAATTAGATAATATAGGAGTATAATTAGTAATACAGTAACATAAATAGAGAGTATCTACTCTCTTACCTCTGGCTAATACAAGTGCACCCTTTGAAACTTTCCAAGATTTATCTATGAGAGTTACTGTGCAACCCTCATCCCCTAACTTTCCTACAAAAATCAAATTCTTCTTTAGGGTGGGTACATGGATGACATCCTTCAATACCCATGTGTTGCCATTCTACAATTTTAGCTGCACTTTTCCTTTGCCAATAATTTTACAAGGCTCATCATCCCCTAAATAGACTATTCCAAAATCTCCATGGACATAATCATTGAAAAATTCCCTATTTGGAGTTACATGGAAAGAGGCACCAGAATCTAAAACCCAAGATTCTATTTTATTATCCAAAGAAAATATAAGAGCATCTTGTGCAACAATACTTGTAACTTTTGCTTCTTCTTTACCTTCATGCTGATTTTCTTCCTTAACTTTCAACCAACAATCTTTCTTTGCATGCCTTTTCTTTCCACAATTCTAGTAGATTATATTTCTGCCATTTTTGGATTTGGATCTATCTCTCATCTTTGACTTAGACGTTGATCTCCCTTGCTTTCCCTTCTCTCTTTGCCTTCCCCTGCTTTCAAAACATAAAGCATTACCTGATGTTTCCTCTGTGCTTTTCCTGCAAATTTCATTATTCAAGATTACACTAACAACATCATCTACTTTAAAGATATTTGAAGCAGATGCAATATTACTAACTGCCATTACCAAACTATGCCAACTTTTAGGTAAAGAGGATAAGATTAAAAGAGCCTTAATTTCATCATCAAAAACTATTTTGACTAAATTTAATTGATTTACAATTCCATGGAAATCATTAAGATGATTAGATACAGATCCACCTTCCTACATTTGCAAGTTAAATAACTGCTTCATACGATATACCTTATTTGAAGCTGAGGGCTTTTCATATAAATTTGCTAACGTATCCATTAACTCTACCATTGATTTTGCCTGTGATAAGTTGGATATCACAGAAGATGCCAGACTCAATTTTATAGATCCAAGAGCCTTTCTATCAAGAACATTCCATTCTTCATCTTCCATATCTGTGGGATTTTTTGAAACCCCACCTAACAGTAAATATAGATCTTTCTAATATAGATAATCTTCTATTTGCATCCTCCATAATTGATAATTCTTGCCATTAAACTTCTCCATTCTTATTTTACTTTCTTCTACCATTGCTTTACTCCCACTCAATCAAAAACCCCTGTGAGTGACCTGTAATCAACAAACACTAACCAGATCTAATACAACCTGTTAGTCAACCCAATGCTCTGATACCACTTGTTAGGATCTTATCAGCAAAATTGATTACTATTGTGTAAGCAACTAAACATAGAATTAAACTAGAAAAAATAAGTAATTAGAGTCAAAAACAACAAAGAATATGAGATACAAGAAACAACCCAAAAACTTGTATTAAACTCTTCCAGAAGGAAATACAATGAAGAAATCTCTTTTTCTTCCACACCTCTCAGATGTACAGATCTCTTCCCTCAAGAGTTCTCTCTCAATTACAACCAACTCCAATACCTAGATTTATTCACATATACATGTATGTTCTACAATAAACTATGAAGATCTAACCCTATTATATAATACTAAGATTCATGAGCATGCATTCTCCACCGTTAGATATACCTTGTAATCAAAGGTTTAAATTAGTCCTGGCAAAAATAGAAACGTGGACTTATAACTAACAGCTAAACTTATCATGCAAACAATCTATTCATCCATGAAAATAGACTTTTGGATGCACAGGTGACTGACATCAGTCCCTGCCTATCTGCACATGACCGACATCAGCCGATCTATGACCAACATCGACAGCCTCTGGTCGACTCCTGACCGGTGTCGGTGACTATGTAACTACAACAACTTCTGCATTCACTCATCTGGTGAAGCTTTTAGCTCCACAACTCAACAGAGTAAAGGTAGAAATCCTTTATGAAATCAAGACTTATAAGGACTAAGGCTTGGCCAATGGCCTCCTTGATGTCATTGAATGACTTATTGTATTACTCTTTCTAAACCACCTTGGCATCCTTCTTGAGAATGTCATTTAATGGCTTGGCAATTTCTATAAAACTAGAATTAAACTTGCTTCCAATATTTATTTTGCCAAAGAATGACTTCAGTTCCTTCCTACTATTTGGGAGCTCAATTCTAGATATGGCCTCCAGTATTTTAGGGTCTATAGATATGCCATATTTGGTTATAACATGCCCTAGAAATTTTCCTTCAATTACACAAAATATACTTTTCTTAGGGTTAAAGGAAATGCCATACCTTCTGCATATTTCAAAAACTTGTTGCAGGTACATGAAGTGATCTTCCCTATTTTTAGAGAAAAATGTTAGATAATCCATATAAATGATGATGCACTTACCAATCAAGCCTTAGAAAGTGTGATCCATATCTCTTTAGAAGGTAGCTCCTACATTAATCAGGCTAAAAGACATCCTTTTGTAAGAAAAGGTCCCTCACTTTGTTGTGAATGTTGTCTTCATCTTATATTCTCTATCAACTAGTACTTAATTATAGCCTAAAAATCCATCAAGTAAGGATATCATATCTCAAATTGAAATAGTTTGAATTACCTAACCAAAGAAAGGGAGAAGATAATTGTCCTTCTTTGTGCTTTTTAAATTTTTTTGAAGTCAATACATAGTCTAATCTCACCATTTTTCTTCTTGACTGGCACCAAATTGGCCACCCAAGTTGAATGTCTAATGGAAAAAACTATCCTTACATCCAATAACCTTTTGATGTCTTTGAATATCATAGGTTCTAGTATGGGGTTCACTGGCCTTTATTTCTATCTAAAAGGTTTACAACTTTCTTTGAGGGGTATGGTATGGGTAATGACCCTTGGATCAAAGGTCTTTAAGTCATCATAGGACCATGATATAACATCCTTATACTTGGTAAGGATTTATTTATCTCTCTTATTTTTCTATTCTGTACAAGTCATTCCAACATTCACTAATTGGGGTTGCCCTTCGAGGCCAAGATCTATAGTATTACAATCCTTTCCACTTACCTTAGGAACTTTGGAAACCTCAGCTAGTTTGTCTTGATCAAACAATATTTCTAGAGTAATCATCCCTTTAGGTATTTTATTATCATTTAATTGAATGCCTTTGCTATGAAATTTATTCCCTCTAGTTACATTTTCATCAACTTCACCAATGATATTGGCTTCGAATGCCCCAAAATTGGTCAAGAAATATAATATCTATTGGTCATCATTAAAGACTTGGAAATGGTTAACATTATCAAGCACTAATGAACATGGGACCAATTCAATACTGAAATAAGTGGATTCTGGATAGGCATGGGATTCACTACAGCTAATGCCAATTTATCTACAACTTTATTTTATTCTCAAAGAATAAAGGTGATGTTGAAAACATCAAAAGACTCAATAAGGTCCCAAACCCTAAACTTATACTTCTTGAGGTATGAGAGTTTACATTGATGCCTACTCTTGACCCGATTGACTACTAGTTCTGAATCTTCAAATACTAGTAGTTCTTTAGCTTTATTATTGATAGCAAATTGTAAACCAAGGATGAGAGCTTCATATTTGACAAGGTTATTGGTATAGGGGAATTTGAGTCTATAAGAGGCATGGTACCTTTTATTAGTTAGATCAGTTAGGATAATTCCAACACCTAATCTAACCTTGCATCTAACACCATCAAAGTTCAATTTCCATAGCCCAAGAAGAGTCTCCATGTCCTTAGGATCATCTAATTTATCAGCTTCTAGGGTGAAAACCCCTAAGTCTGAGTCGATTATGTTGACCCTTTCATTAGTAGCATTGTACTCCATTATCATTTGTTTCATCCTTGGTTCCCTCTCAACTCTTATTTGATTTGGGACTCCTTTCTAAGGTAACTATAAGTGGGAATAATTAGTAGACATATGCCCATTAAAGGCTTTAGTCTATTCTATGTTCAAAAAGATCCCATAGGCATTTGGCATGTCTAATACCTGAATTCCAATGAATTATTGTACCATGGGCTCAAAGGCTATTTGCATGTGGATGTTTAAGAGTTATCTAATTGCTTTAACCCTTTATTTGTCTAACTAGGTGATATTCCTATAAGACATTATGGGTGTTAAGTCAAGTTGTCTGCATATGCCAGCAAGAATGATGTTTATGGAGGAACCTAAGTCTAACAACTAATTGTGCAAGTTTTTGCTAAACATTCTAACTATGAGCAAGAAAGGGAGAGATTCATATTTGGCCTTATGCACTATTACATTACCATAGTTTGCCTTGGGAGGTTTTCTAAATTTTAAGGACTCCTACAATAAATCCCTTTGTTCTATGATTTATGCTAACTCATGTAATATGATATTAGCCTTTATCTTATTCATGTCCTCAACTATGTTGTAATCAGTTTTAAAAGGACTGGGGACCTCAGGGCTATGATTGGAAATGCTCCTTTAGGGGGGATCAAACTTATTATTTGAATAAGGATCTAGAGGAGTTCCAAAGTTATTTGTGGGGTTGAGGTAGTCAAGGGCTACCACTATTCTTTGTTCCTTAATGGGTAAGTCCTTTTTAGGAACTATTGAAATTCATGTATTTCTTTAGGGATCTCATCAAGTTAATTTTCCTCTTGAAAGGGGAAATCAAAGGTTTATACCATGAAATCCTGGTTAGAAGGCTTCGGGCTAGATGTATGTGCACTATTGTCCTTATTGGAAACCACCTCGTACATGTCAAACTCTTCTTGGAATGCCTTAAATGTTTTATATAATTTTATGTAATTATTATCCCCATGTTTTGTTATGCAATGCACCCTAAAATAGTCAGGTAATTCAAAATCTATGAGGTTGATATCCATGGCTTTCTTCTCTAAGGAGGGGTCATGGTTTTTATTATTATGGAAACTATCATTCTAAAACTTATTGCCTAGCTTGTTATATATTTAAAATGATAAGTTCCTTCCCAAACTCTTAGTAATGTTCCCCACTTAATTTTGTAATTGGAGGAAATTAGTACTTGGCTTCTAGACCTTTTTGAAGATAGACTCATTTTCACTTTTAGGGATCTCAAAATTGTGTACTTGGTTATTGCTAACATTAGCAGTTGGTACTAACACCATTTGATCTCCTATTCTAAACCAACTATTTATGGCTTGACTCAAGAATTCTATATTTTGATTAAGGTCAAAATTATTCAAGGGCAACTAAGTGAGGTTTGCAAGTTGGTTTATTGTAGGCATGTTTTGATTATTGTTAAGAAACAAGTTCATCACTGGCACATTGGGGTTAACATTTGGCATAAAATGAGCCATTTGTCCTTGGGGTTACATTTGATCATTGATAGTCATTACTTCTAAATAAGCCTTATCCAGTGAGGTTATGGCTGGTATGGATCTCTTTAAGAAAACCAAGGTCATAGAATCTAATACATACTTATAGATCTTTATAGCTAGACTCTCATTTGGCTTGTATAGATCTATGGTTATACTGAACATATTTTGAAAACTAACATTAAGGACCTGATAGGTTCATTAACATCTCTTCTAATAGTTGTAAATTGATGATAAATGATGTGAATACTGATGCTTTCTCTAAAATGATCTATGAACACATTATTAAAATCTTCCTAATTAGTAATGTAGTTATTAGGTAAGTTCAAAAACCATTCATAGGTAGCATCATTAAAGGTAAAATGGAACAACCTACATATTGCATCTTATGCACAACATTGAGTAGTCTTAAGGTAGCCTTAAAAGACTTTATATGCTCCTCACTAATTACTATACCTATGGGACTAAATGCACACAAATATTTCTCTAGATTACATGGGAGATCATGGACTACCCCACGCACGTTAATGGAAGAATCACCCAACCAAGTTGTACTCGCATAAGGATTAAAATCAAGTAGACCTTGAATAGGTGATGTTGGGAGGGATTTGGATTCATTACATCTACCTTTATCCTACCTAGATTTCTTGTGTTCTTGAAGCTCAAGCAAAGGTTTCAAGTTTTTGAGTGTGATCTTACCCTGATCGTAGGTAACTCCAATCTAAAATTTGAAGATCCTATCTAAGATACAATAGACCACATTAAATTTCCATGGGAAACGGGTTTGAGCTTCGATATGGGGCTCTATTATATAAAGGGTGTATAAAAAACCTAAATATTTGGTTAGATCTTATCAAAGATGTACCCAATTCCATGAATATGTTCTATCTTAATGCATCCATGAATGAAAAAACTCATGCACACCTCACACATACCGCCTTTGATCAAAATAAAATGTCTAATTCTAGATTTTAGGCATTCCCATGGTTTATGCTGAAATATATTATAAAAAATAGTTATGACCTTAAAGAACATCAATCCCTAACCTATAATATCCCCAAATAAATGATAGAAGGTTGAGATACTTGACCTTTGCAACCTTGGGTCAGATTTACCATGAATCAAGAATATAGGCCATCCTTTTAGCACCAATAAATATTTTCCTATTGATGCTTTTAAGTGTACCATAGGTGATCTCTAGTGTTTAAATAACAATTCTCATTTTAGAATCCGAGGATTCAAGTCATGAGTTACATGTGTTTGGCAATTAAGATGCTTGTGGTGAAAATAACAATAGAGCAGCATCAGTTGTTCCATAATATTTAAAAAAAATTATGGTAGGGAGCCATCTTGGTACTTTTACTAAAAATCTTGATGTTAATATTAGACAAACTAACCTAAATCTGAACCACTGGCTAAATTAAATGTTTATGAACAATGTATTTAGCTAATGTTAATTATTTTTAAAAAGGAGAAAAAGGAAAGGGTAGAGTGAGAAATAAATAGTGATTTTTGATCTGTTATTATGAATATATTGACAATATTTCAATATTTCCGAAGCATGATCTCAACTAGCATATAGTGTAATGTAGCCTAATCTCACATTTCACTACAAACCAAGCGTAGTTCTAAAGGTAAGATGATAATAAAAGTAAAATTTGGATTTACTTTAAAGTTTTACATTGTATTTAGATAGCTAAAGCACATCTTTGTTGTAGAGCACATGAAATGAAGTAAATTCAATTCTTTAAACTAACCTAGCATACACAAGATAACAACCCTATAATTAATGATTTCAACTCAATAGTTCTTGAAACCATTCATATTCAAATTTAGGCAAACAATTGAGAAACTTATCAATTCAAATACATCAAACTAGATAATTCTTTTAGAATTCTTTGATCTCTTTTATTAATAGCTAAAAATGATAGCAAAATATCTCAATGTCTCTCACTTTTACAAATGGTAATACATGCCTTTATAGAAATATTAGGTAATATATCAGTTATTTTTACCAATAGAGGTGTACAAAAGCTAAGTGTATTCATAAAAACTATGATACACATGTCTTCTATAATCCTACTGACCTAGAGGCAATCATGCTAATAGACTAGCATGTGCCCTTACAAAAGAGTATGCCACCTTGTTATTAGACCATGATTAATATGTTGGTGGTGGGTTCCTTCATTATTGAATACTCATGGCTCTTGCATGTTTTTCATACACTAAGCCCAAGTCTATGGTGGGTCTTGTGATACGCTCCTCTTCTTGATCAGCTAGCTTGTCAAAATCTTTACATTCCTAGCCAAAGCTTCTTTAATGTTTATGGCTTCATTGATCCTCTCCCTTACATTAAATTTTATGTCTAATATTATGATATTATCTTAACCTAATTTTCCATGACTTGTTGAGTCACCAAAGTCGCTTTATGCTGGAATTCTTCATTGCTAATTATCCCCAAGGCAGTGAACTATGCAGGATCCTCAAGCATTGTTCCTAAGATCTTCCCAATTTTTCCCACGACTTCTTTATCCTCATCAATAAGTTCCTCCAATTTGGTATGCCAAGTACTCAAGGCTTATACCTTGTCCACAATAAATCCCAAAATGGCACTCAGGTGCCGCATGGTGATGGCTTTGAAATTTGGGATTTTCTTCTTAACTTGGATGTTAAGAAGTTAAGCAATCTTATCTTCAAAAGTTTGTCATTGAGTAAGTAGCTCCTTGGCTAAGGTGGCCTAGGTTTCTAGTGCATCCTACCTTAATTTCATGGAATTTAATGCTTTTAACATGTCATCTAATGACTCCTCTATCTTTTTAATTATGGAATTTTGCACTAAGAGAGTTGCTTGAGTCTATAAATTCTCTTTTTCCCTCTTTAAGTTTTTAATTCTTTGCACTAATCAATGGACACCATCCCTAGCTTGCTAAGATTGAGCCTCAATATAACTTTCCACATCCTCTTCATTGATGGGAGCCTCTCCAAGATGTTAGCCTTCGACAAAGGTTAACCCTGTGAATGGCTCAACCTTTTGAAAGGTGAATTCTTCCTGACCCACTATACCCACCCTTGTTATGGGTCTTTCTAAGGATGTTGTATCTTGGTTAAATTGTATCCTAACCTTTGGTTCCTTGAATTTTTGAGGCTCATGCACCTCTACACCTGTACTACCAGAAGTTCTTGGTGTGTCAAGTATTCATCCTTCTTGGCTTTCATGGACTTGTATCCTTCTTTTTTCCTACCTTTTAACAATATCCCCAATCCATGGCTTGATGTTGTCATCTTCATTCAAGCTAATCTATGTTAAGGCCTAGGAAGGAGAGAGGGATCAGATATTATGTAGCTTTCTATAGAAAAGCTAGTCAGGGATGACTAGTCCATGAATTAGATTTTCATTATTAAAAAGCTTGAGTTCACTAGTAGGATAAGTGAAGGTCAACCTAGGCCTTTTCCTTGGTGTTTCAGGCACCAAGGCCAATTCTAATGTCCTCTTCTCCCCATGCAGTGGGATCATCTCCTTACCTACTTCAACAAAAGGATCCTCCTCCCTATCATAACTGTATGCAGCTTCTATGTCAACAAGGGCACCTTCCAATGTTTCTCCTGGTTCAAGGTCTACCATACCAATGAATTCTACTAGAGAAGAACATCTCTATGGGAGTTTTGCAAGTGAGGGACCTTTCCTAGTTCTATGCTCTAGTCTTTATTCCTTAGTTTCTACCTTACTCTTGACCTTTACATCTTGATGATGTATAGCCTTTGATTTTTATGCTTGATCTACTTGTTTAGGATGTTGAGGTTTAGTTGACTATCCTTCAATAGGTGGCTCTTCATGAGAAGTCCTAGATGGACCTAACAATAAGTGATACTACAATGGGTACAATTTCCATATTTCCCTTAAGGGCTTATTATTGTTGACCAACTTACACTCCAACATAATGTTGTAATTTTTTTATTTTGGAGAGCACCTCTTCAAAACTCTTTGCTCTGATGTAGATGTCATCACCAACACCTAGCTGATGTCCATATTCAATTTTTGGAACCTTTTTATCTCTGATGTAGTTGACCACTCTACTCTTAGGGCACAAAATTTTGAGGTTATCTAATTAAAAATAAAAATAATTTTTATTCATGACCATGACCTCTAGCTACTTCTAGTCTTTGATTATGATTTTACTAATGTCCAATGGGAGTGGTGGACTTGGGCTTTCCTCTTTTCTTTGCACATTCTATCCACACCTTGATTGATTTGAGAAGCAATTTCATGTTGTACAATATTTTTAGGGGCATGGATTGGTATCTTATAGGGTTGGGTTAGGATTCCCTCTATCTTTATAATAGTGTAATATGGGTAGTACTACACAAATCCCATAGTCTCCACCTGTTTCTTAATGAGAGGATGTAGCCTTGGCATATGAATGTCTATGATAGCCTCATATATAGCTAGGAAGACACCATCATAGATAAATTACATGTGGTTCCTATATTTGAATATTGTAATTTGAAGTAATGGTGGGAAATTATGGCTCTACCCTCAGGGGACCAGTCTCTGATGCCAGGGAAGGTCATAAAGGCCAAGAGAGAATCTAAGAGATAGGGAATCATAAAGAATTGTTTGGAGATCCTTCTTTTAATGGTTGTGAATTGTTTGGCTAGGAAAAAGCTTATCAGGGCCCCCACTAGATGTGTTAATTTCTCTTCTATCATGAAATGGACATATGATAACTATACTTTATCTACATATGTGGTGGAAGGGGCACAAAAGGCCCTATTTAGTAGGGTCATAAATACTCTAATGCCTTCCCTAAATTAGACTATAGTAATTTTTCCAACCTAGCCTCTTGAACACATGAGGTCATTGGATTAACCAAGGTGCAAGGACTGAATCAAGGTCTTGGGTGTTAGCCCAATTCCTCATGTTAGGGAAGTTAAGATGGGATAAGGAGAGATTATAATATGTCTTGAAGGCCATGAGAGAGATATATGCTACTCTCTTGGTGTTATCCTCTTGAATAATCCACTATCTATCTATTCTAAAATCCATAAAGATAAGAGCAAGGACATCAATACAACGTATTACCTCTAGTTTTGTTGTGGCATGGTGGAGGTAGGCCATTTGAATTGTAACTAGGTTATTTTACCTTTGATGTGTTTTGGTGTTTCTCTTCTCCTCTTGAGAGATGGGTTATAATTCATCCACCAAAAAGAATAATTATGACCAGTTTCTTACTCCATGAACATTTAGGGCCACCAAGTCTAGCGTTGTATCCTTAAAAACCATCCCTTCACTATCAAAGGTTAGATAGAGCTCTGTTCCTATCTTTAATTTTTGCTTTCTAGTCACCATTTATGATACTAAATTATTCTCATAAGATTTTTGAGGGTTTTAATAAGGCACTTGCTCTTTAAAGCATAATTAAGCTATTTTGATTGAACTATAACTGATTGAGTCAATTTAGGTCCTCTTTATAAAGGGTTTAGGGTTTTGAGCTTTAGTGGTAGGAGATATTCAAAATTTAAATTCATATGTGTTTTTGATTTGATGGAGACCCTTTTGCCTTATACCCTTGCATTTTTAATTTTGAAAGATCTTTGATTTTCACCTTTTATGCTTATGTGGAGTCTATGTGGCATCATTCTAGGCTTTTAACAACAATTTTCATAATTGCCATTAAGATAGTATTCATTGGATTTTAAAAGCCTCTTTTATTTAACTCCATTAGATCAAGATCTTAGGCTTAGAGTGATCTGTGGATCTAAATTTGAGTCCTCACATTTATATTGGTCCATTGATCTCTAGGCTCATGATCATGACACTTTTAATTATTGTAGATCTTTCCCATGATGCATATATCTTATCAGTTATTACCTTGGTCAAGCATTGGCCACGTGTTGAGCTCTTGGAGATTTAAAAATTCATTGGGTTCTTTTCACCATTGGATTAAATCTAGTGAGTGAATGAGTGTCATTAATCTTTGTGGGGTCTATTTAATGATCGAATGTCCTCTCATGCCATTGGATCAAATCTAGTGATTGAGCAATAACCTTTGATATTTTTGGGGTACCTCATCATTAATTGGATGCATTTAATAAGTGGGTCCCTTTCACTTCTTTCCTTTGATTACCAAGCTTCCATGCATCCAACTCTTAGGACCTTTTATCCCATTTGACATTTCCTCCTTCTCCTCACACCATTAGATCAAATCCAATGAGAGAGTAATTTTTGTTGATATAAATGAGATGCATATCATTTAAAAGAGGGATTCTCAATTATTATGCTTCATCTAATCAAATATAGTGAGCAAACATCGGTCGTAGGATCCTGTAAAGGACGAGGGAGATAACTATCAAACCTGAGGACATAAATACATACCATAAATTATAAATACTAACTTCAAGATGAATATGAAGGCCTTAATATTAATAACCAAAGATAAGTTTGGAAATGTAAAAGGGACCTCATGAACACATCAAATTAGACCCAAGGTAGAAGAGAAAGTGGAAAGGAGTAAATAAAAACTTGAGTCATGTTTAAAAACATGACTTAAACGCTTTGTTCACAAATTTCTTTCATTAGTTCCTACCATTATTTGAATTTGAACCAAGGGCCACCTAAGGTTTCTAAACACCAAACCCTAAACCTTCTAGGTAACCTACAAAATAAATCATGTAACTCATC
>JARHVA010006877.1:682500-685000 GCA_037957365.1 Torreya grandis
TCCTTTTATTTTGTATAAACTTTGGAGTTTTCAAGAATAGAGTTAAAAACTTTTTTAGAAACCGTATCAAAAGCTATGAAGGATTATCTAAATATTCTATTATTTATTTCTTTCCACACTTCCCATATTAAATGTGGAAAGGATAAATTACATCATTTCCTAAGAGTCTTTTTAGAAAAAGGAGAGTCCCAAGCAACCCTTAATAAAGGTAGTAAGGTGAATCCAATGTAATTAAAATTTCTCAAGGAGAAGACCCCATTTATTGTCGATAAAATAAAATAGAATAATTATGTGAGGAGTGGTTTTAGAATTAGACTCAAAAAGATCACAATGGTTGATAAGGTTGAGACCTTGTTTAACTATATTGTTAAGAGTGATAATAATATTGTGAAGACAAATCCAAAGGAAAATGTTTAATTTTAGGATAAACTATTTATCTTAAATTTTTCTATAATGAAAAGTCTCAAGATTAGGAGGGATAATTTAGTTATATCTAGACCTCAATTCATACTCTCCACTAGGATTGGTTGCCCATGTATAGGTATCTATTTTAAGGAGATTAGGGATTGTAATAATTTGAAGGATAAAGTTAAGATGGAAAATTAAGGTATCATGACCAAGTTTGACATTAATGATTTGAAAGTGCTTCCAAGTTATATTATTACATTGAATCTATATATAATTTAAATCCATGGTGCCATAATGCTATTGAATACAATTTTTAATTTGAAACCATGGTTCGAGATAAATCAAAGATTGATCAAATATGCAAGGGTCCTCTTAGAACCAAATTTTAGATTCATTACTAGGATTCCATTTGTATCCTTGTTTTATAATCTCCTTACCTTTGACAAGCAATTTCCAAATAGAGGAGCCCATAGTATTGCCATTATCATTTAGCAAAGAAATGGTAGGTGTTTACTGAAAATATTTAGCATTTAGGATATTTGAGAAAATATTATATTCCTTTATTAATATCCATACCATTTCCATTGCAAGATCATTTTTTCATGAGATTTAGCCTTCTTACTCCTAGTCCACCATATTGTTTTGGAAGAGTGACTCAATCCCATGTAACCAAGGGAAAATTCTAGGTTGTTTGAGTGCCCTTACAAAGGAAACATTTTTAAATATAGTCTATCTTCTAGATCATGTATGAAATCCTATTTAAGAGAGAAATAATGTATATTGGTAAGCTTTGAATAAAACTTTTTAGCAACATTAGTTTACTAGCCTTGGATATCACTGCTTCCTTCTAAATGATTAAATTTTTGTGAAGCATTCTATCAGAGGGTTCCGTAGATGAGTGGGCATATTACTTGTAAAGAGAGGCATCCCTAGGTAATTTCAAGTTAGAGATTTAATGGATCAACCCATGATTATTTAAATTTTATTCTATCTTATTATAAGGGTATTTATGATGAAAAGAGTACTTTTTCAAAGTTAATTTTCTACATAAACACTTCCTCATATTGTTGAATAATAATCTTAAGTTGTTGGGCTTAATTTATGGAAACTAAAGAAAGGGAAATGGTATCATCCAAAAACTATTGATGAAGTGTGGGAGTAATACTAGTTGGTGATGTAAATCCTTTGATTAAAACTTTACCCTATTCTTCAAGTAGGTTCCTACTAAGAGTGTCAACAAGAGTTATAAAAAAGGAAGGGGGATAATGGATCCCCTTGCCTAATTCCTCTTTTGTTGTTAAAATATCCTACAGGTGACATTGATAAGAATGGATAACATAGTTATACTAATGTAATTGAAGATGAGTTTGTTAATGGCCTGATGAAAGCCATATTTATCAAGAACTATATCTAGATAAAGACAAACAAACCTATCAAAAGCCTTGATTATATCTAATTTGAAAATAATGCATGCTTCCTTAATTAATTGCATATAATTTATGAATTCATGTAAGATCAAGATTTCATATTAAATTTATATATTTTTGACTGATCCACCTTTATTTTGACTAATGAGTTTACTCATTAAAGGTTGAAGATGAAGAACCAAGAGTTTAGTGAAGATTTTATACTTTGCATTACATAGGATAATGGGATGAAAGTCATTGAGAAATAAAGCACCTAAGGTATTGGGAACCAAAGTAAGAAAATAATTATTTAAATATCTTTGAGTTTTTAAAATAGAAAATAATTCTACCAATTCTTGTATCAGATTAGATTTTACTATTTCTCAAAATATTTGGGAAAATGCTATCAAAAATCCATCATGCCCAAGGGTCTTGTCCTTTTGGAGGAGAAATACTATAAATTTCACATTTTCTTCAGAGATTTTATTGAGAATATTGGAATTATCTATATCATTAATGAGATTTGGATCTGGTTGAAGAAAATCATGGACTTTGGTTCTATCAATAAGGATTTTAGTTGTAAACACATTCTAGAAATATTTCACAATTTCTTCTTTAATCTATTTTGGATCTTGACAAACTGATCCATATTCATAGGTGACTTTGTAGATCATATTGCAATTATA
>JARHVA010006877.1:695000-702500 GCA_037957365.1 Torreya grandis
ATAGGAAAGATTGGTGAGGATTCATGTCAATTTTTATAACCTAGTTAAGGTGGTCTCAAATAAGTGTTTTAGATATATGGTTAAGATAACCAATCCTGTAGACACTACTTGTAAAAAATGTTAGCAAGGAAAACAAATAAGGGTTAGATTTTAAATAAAGGAGTATTTAACTATAAAGCCTTTAGATTTGGTTCATACTGATCTTTTTTATCCTAATAAGACAAGAGGATCCAAAGGATAAAGATAATTTATGATACTAGTAGATGATTACTCAAGAATGATATGGGTAACCTTTTTGAAGGACAAGTATCAGGAATTTGATAGATTTAATATCTTTAGGTCTATGGTAGAGAATGAAATTATACAAAAAATTAAATGCTTAAGATAAAATTGAGGTGGATAATTCACCTCAAATGAGTTCATAGAATAATTTTAGAAGCATGAAATCAAAATGAATTACTCTATTTAAAAGACTTCAAAGTAGAATGGAGTTGTTGAGATAAATAAAAAATAGTCAAGGAGATGGCTAGAATAATGCTAAAAGAGGCCAAGTTATCTAATGGATACTAGAGAGAAGTAGTAAAAATAATAGTATATATCTTGGATAGATTTAATTGAGGATAAATAGTGATAAATCCCCCTTGAACTATGGTAAGTAAAACCTACCTTTGTTAAGTATTTCAAAGTGTTTGGAAGCAAATGCTACATGAGGAGAAAAGAAGACAAATTGTAAATATTTGAAGTAAGATGTGATGAAGGAATATTTATTATTTATTCCACCCAAAGCAAATCCTACATATGTTACAACAAAAGGCTGTATAATATTGTAGAGAGTATGAATGTCAAGGTTGATTAAATATTGAAACATGTTAAACCTATCAAAGAAATATATGAATAAGAATCATAATCTGAAGATGAAGTAGCTAATGAAGAACCAGAGGAAGTAAAGGAAAAAACACCTAAAATATTTGTTCAAAAGGATCATCATATAGAGCATATCATTAGCAATAAAAATTAAGGAGTTCAGATAAGGATGAGATTTACAATGAACAAAGATCAAGTAAGTTTTTCTCTAATGTCTAAAATTTAGCATAAGAACTATGGTAAACTAGCAAGGATGAGAAATGGAAAAAATCCATGTAAAAAGAATTGATCTAAATAGAAAAGAACAAAATTTAGGAATTAGTTTGAAGACCTTCAAATAAGAATCTAATAGGTACAAAGTGGGTCTTTATAAAAAAACTCAATGAGGATGGAACTCTTACAAGGAATAAGGCCAGATTGGCATGCAAAGGATATGCACAAGTTGAAGGCATAGACTTTGAGGAAACATTTGATAGAGTTGTTAGATTGAAATCCATAAGAATTTTTATAGCCTTCTCTATTTAAAATAAATTTGAAGTTTATCAAATGGATGTTAAGTCTACTGTCTTGAATGGGAAACTAGAAGAGAAACTCTACATAGAATAACTTGAAGGTTTTTTACTATCAGAAGAAGAAGATTATGTTTGCAGACTAAATAAATCTCTATATGGTCTAAAATAGGCACCTAGAGGATGGTATTAATGATTAGACTAGTACCTACAAAAATAATGTTTCACTAGAGGTTTGTAGATAGTAATCTATACTTAAAATTATAAGGTGAGTATATGTTAATTATTTTTATATATGTATATTATAAAATTTTTGATGGTAGAAACAATAGTATGTGTAAAGAAAATATCTTTCTCAAATGTAAAATGAAATTGAGATGCCTATGCTTGGATAACTTTCTCTCTTCCTTTGTCTATAGATAGCATAAACTGATAAATGGATATTTATATCCCAAACCATGTATGCTAATAAAATGATTAA
The DNA here is from genome assembly GCA_037957365.1 of Torreya grandis. Taxonomy (NCBI): domain Eukaryota; kingdom Viridiplantae; phylum Streptophyta; class Pinopsida; order Cupressales; family Taxaceae; genus Torreya; species Torreya grandis. Next base: position 696,855 of record JARHVA010006877.1, read on the forward strand.
TAAGTTTGGAATGGAAGACAACAAACCAATAGGTACTCCCATGATAACTGGTTGTAAATTAAGCAAAAAGTATGAGTCCTTTGATGCAAATAAGACAATCTATAGATAAATGATAGGTGGCTTGTTATACCTAACTACATCAAGACTAGATATCATGTAAGTAGTGTGAATAGTTTCAAGATTTCAAGCTTATCTTAAAGAATCACATGGCAATGCAATGAAAAGGATCTTTAGATATATCAAGAGTAAAATTTACTATAGTCTATGGTATCCTAAAGATGAATATTTCACTTTGATAACATATATAGATGCTAATTGGGTAGGAAGTGTGGATGATATAATAAGAACTAGTGGTGGTGTATTTTTGTTGAAAACAAACTTGTTTCATGACTGAGTAAACAACAAGAGTCAGTTACTTTTTCTACAACAAAAGTAGAACATGTTGTAGTAGTGGCATGTTGCACTCAAGTCTTGTGGATGAAGTGAACCCTTAATAACATGAAGGTAAAATACAAATCACCCATATCTATTCTTTATGACAATTAAAGTGTTATTAATATATCAAAGAATTTGGTGATGCATTCTATATTTAAGCACATATCAATCATCACTTTTTAAGAAAAAATGTTGAAGATTAAGAGGTTGCAATAGAATATAAGCTAACACAGGATCAAATTGTAGACATATTTACCAAACCTATTTCTAAGGAACAATTTGAGTATCTAATAAAAAAATTAGGAGTGGTTTCTCTTATATCACACCACTAGATCTCAATAATAGGGCATGAGTCCAAGGGGAGGATCAAAAAAACTTTATTAATTCCTAGAAGAAGAGAGAAAAGGAAACTCAGGGATGCATAATTTTTAAAATTTATAATGAGTTGATGGTTAAATATTATTGAACAAACTCCTTTATCTAATAAATGGGGAGGAAAATTTGAATAAACAATGATAAATTTTGATTCGCTTTGCCATTAATGTCAAATGGGGAGAAAAAGTGCAAATGCTCTCTGTAAAAAAATTATGTTTATAAAAGAAGGATCACATCAAGTGTCCAAGGTATGTTTAGGAAAATGTTCCATTACATAAGGGGGAGGAATTTTAGTATGAAAAATTTTAGCTCATGTTCATCACAAACCAATTCGAGTATAGTCAATGTTATAGAAGTAGCAGAGCATGCATTGCAAGATTAGAGCATTTATTTTGCCATCAATGACAAAAGGGGAGATTGTTGGTAATATGATTGTCATTAATACCAAAAGGGAGATAGTTGTTAACATGGATGTCATTGATGTTAAGAGAATCAGTCATAGACAATATTGATGGAGAGAAGAGCATGATTTATAATTGCACAAGCTACAATATTTTCATATAAAGTTGTCATGCTTTTATAGAGATCATTTTTGGATGTTTTTAGAGAAATTAATAGAAGATCCGTTATGGTTTTTTCAAGAACATAACATATATGTGGTCCACATGTTTAGATGAAGAGAAATGAGCCTAAAAATGATTTATATTTTCTCTCAAACATTACTAAAGTTTCTCAATAAAACCCTAAGGTATTTAGTCATGGCATTTAAAGTTTATTTTTATTTTTATTTTGACTAGATATATGTTGGAACCAATCACTTAAGTTATAACTTAAGCCTTTCTCATCATTATGCATATAGACCCTTTGACATAGAAATTATCGACTTGGAGTAGTGATCAAAGACTTTAATATTTCCTAAGTCCTTAACTTAAGACTTGTCTAAGCTTGATCAACAGATAGTGCTAAATTCTATGATGAAGATCTAATAATGTGAATCATAGTCAATATGCCAAAGGTATTCATTAGTGAACATGCTAGTTTCTAGTGTCATAAGTGCAAGGAATAATAATGTGCATAAACATGCACAAGTGCCAAGTATTATAAGCATGGGGACTTATAGTAAAGTGATTTGAAGACATGTATTAGTGTTAAGTGTCATAATCATAGGGCACTAATAGTAATACAAAAAGCATGCATTGATATAAACTTATCACAAGTGTGGAGACTAATAATGTTGTTTAGAAGGCATGTGAGAGTTCTAAGTATCATAAACTCAATATCTTTTTATAAGATTTAAGGGTGATTTTGTGATCATGAAATGAAGATGAATGGAGTATGTGGAGTCAAAGACGTCAAGTATTTGATGTTTAGCAAGTTAAAGATTGAGCTAGATCAATAATGCATATTATTCCAAAGTGTCAGGAAGCAATGAGATGAGATCAAGCACTTGATGTTTAATGATATATAGAAGTAAAGTCTATGATAATTTTTAATATTAAATTGCATGTGGGAGCTTGAATCAAAATATAATTAGATGCACTTTAAATATTGAAACATTTAAGTTTGGAAGTTTGCAAAGATCTAATGGATCTCATGATCCTATAATGGTTTGATCTAATGGTTGTATTTTAAAGTTGGGATATTTGAATAAGGATCATTGGATCATGGCATGAAACTTAATATCAATGGTTAGTATTTAAAAATATGTTCATCTCAATAGTCAAGTGATGTAACATACAAGAAAGATGCATTATATGACTCAGAGAATGATATAGATCTTTTTGATTGATAGAAATCATGTAATATGGCTTGTGCATCAAAAATAGACAATGACATATGATAAATATAATAAAATACTATTAATTATGGTGGTGGTGCATGAATTCAAGAAGCAAGAAACTTGCAAGAGCGTGATGTGTTAATGACCAAGTGCGAACATAGAGAAGATGTGAGACCTAGATCAATGCATATATATCATCTAGGAAATAAACTGTGTATAAGAGTGGAAAAAGAGTTGAATAGATTGGGAGAGATATTGAGAGGAAAAGATATGTAGAGAAGAGTATGAGAAGTTGTAGAACAGGCTTGTAATAGAGAACTAGATTCATTTATGAATCAATTTTTTAATCTAGAGTTATTTCTCCAAAATAGATCTGATTAGTAGGTACCATTAGAAGAGTTGAGTTGGTGCCCAGTTTGAGAGTTGATGCTTCCTTAGAGTAGGTGCTCCTAAATCAGGTTATTGGTGTCTCCTTAGGGTTGGTTCCCTTAAACATTGTAACCAGTGAAGTTATTGATTGTGAGGTTGTATTAGAACATTACATTCTAATAGTTATTCGTATGGTGGTTTTCCCATTTTGGGATTTTCATGTACATATATTGTTATGCATATGCGTGTGTGAGTGATCTTTGCATATCCTTTCTAAATTACATTAAATTTTATTAAAGTACTAATTTTAATAAATCTACTGATTCACCCCCCTCTCAGTACATAGTTGTGTTCCAACAACCTCACACTTAAAGTAAACACCAAATCGATTTTCTATGAATGATTGAGTTTAAATAAAAATAAGAAGGCACAAATATGAAATATTTGACATTATAAATCTCTACACTTCAAAATACTAGTGCTTAGAGGTCAAAATACCACAAAAAATTATAATTATTGATCACATTTTTATCTTTGAAAATATAACAAGGATACTATTTTGAAAATTCATTTCAAAAAATAACCTAGGGTTACACAAAATTTTAAAATACTATTCTTACCTTCATAAATATAAAAAATAACATCAAAATATTTTATTCAGATTAGAATATATAATGCATTTATAAGATGGATTTCTAGAAAATAAAATATAGAAAATCTCACGCTTAATATATATATATATATATATATATATATATATATATATATATATATATTACTATTTTTCTACTCAAAGATTTAAATAATCCTTTAATTTCAACATTAAATCAGGTCTTCTATGATACCATGTTATAAATTATGCCAAGATAGTTAAAAATAACATCAAAATCTGAAAAAAAGAATGTATAAAGGGAAAATGTTACCTTTAAAACAAGTAACCACAAGAATTGTGAGACATAAGAATGAATGGTGGAGAAACCATATCAATGAAAGAGAATACCACATGTACTAATAAAGTTTTTAAAAACATTATTATCTAAGTACAATATTAATAAAGGTAAAGAGAATGATAAATATGGATGGGTCTCAAACCATAAGTAAGTGTCTCAAATTGAGTTTGTGTATAGGATGAGAGAGGAGAGAGATAATTAAATAGATTTACTAGAAGGAAGAGAGACTTATAAATAATCTCATCGTGAAATTATAAAATATTTTTAGTATGTGAAAAATATCCATAATCATCATAAGGTGAGGGGAAAGTGTGTTAAAATTATGGAGGGAGTTGCATGTGACATGTAACTTCATGATTCCCTAAAAAAGGATAAAAATATGTGACATCTCATTAAATATGAAATAATTGTATTTATTATAGTAAGAAATAAAAAACTAAAATAGAATTAGGATTATCATAAATTAACCTAAATCAATATTAATCTCTAACATATATGGATATTGGATAAACATAAACTCATTAATTCATGATGGAGGTGTAGTTTTAATATTGATAGACCAAATAAATATCTTATCAATTGTTTAAAAGAGAAAAGAGGAAAAATAATAAGAACAATGTTTTAAAAGTTTGTTCAACTTTCTTTTCTTAGAAATAATATATTTTAATGATAAAAATAAAATTAGTCTTCCATATGTTTAATATTTGTTAATGATCAATTAAGAGGGAGTTATGACAAAATAAAATAAAATAGTTTCTCTACCCTTTACTTAATATGGATATATATACCATCTTGTATTATTAAATATCATTAAAATGAGAAAGGGGTTGAAATATGAACTCATAAAAGTATTAAAATCTTGATATTTTAGTCAAATTTATACCATGCTTTTAAATATTACAAATATTCATGGTTTCCTTTTCCAATGTATGTGCTTATGATTTATGTATTTTTAGATAGCTAGCCATTTAAAATGAAAATTATTTATGTTTATTTAATTTTATAGGTGAATCATTGTATTTTTAATATTTTATGGATCCCATGCTAGGTGAATATATTTTTTTCAAGTGCACAACCAAAAACATTATTAGTTTTATAAATTTGGTGCCAATTATATAAACTATGGTATGAATTTTGCTAAGATTACCATTAACCAAGCTATACTTGACCCACAACTTAGATTAATCATTTTTTAGTCCATTTGATAAAATATGTATGGTATCTAAATTCCCATTATTTATATCTCCAAATTCCTTTTCATGGTAAATTCCTTATTGCTCCATGAAATCGATGCATTTAATGATTTGAACATTTATCTGTTATGTGTTGAAGCCTGGTCATGTTTTTCATATAAGTGGATCGATATATGAAATGAGATTTAAATATGATTCTTATAGAATCACTTAATAAATTTATTTTATGATGTTTCATATCTCACTATAAGATCCATCTTAAGGGAATAGAATATTGAAGCCAATGCTTGAATAGAAAGAACACACATCAAGATCCTAAATAGTACTTACGATCAAAAACTAAAAAAGGGGTTATGTTAGCCAGCATATAAATATAAGAATACAAATATAAAACATATATAAAATAAAATAAAAGAAGCTTAAAATTAATTAAAAATTATAATTATAATAAAATAAAAAATTAAAAATAAAAAGTAATGAAAATTGTATATTATTAAATATTAAACATAAAGTGTCGATGACATGTGGATAATTTAGTAAAGTT
>JARHVA010006877.1:705000-732500 GCA_037957365.1 Torreya grandis
ACACTTCATAGGAAATAGAATGTTTTTAAGGATTTCAAAATATCTGGGGTAAGTCATGAACTATAGATGGATGATATTTTTTTTTTGTTTTTAACAAAGAATATTTTTTCGTATGACCAATATCATGAAGCTTATGTAATTGATAATGGATGTAATGAAGGAGGTTGTTTCATGTATGCATCAGTGAAGATTTATGTATGAATTGAACCATATTTATTACAAGAAAAAGAATGCAAGAATTTATTTCTAAAGTTTAATGAGATAAATAATAAACTATATAGAACATCTAGGAATTTTCATAAATATGGAAAACTTGTTGTGCACTAATGTCATGTTCAACAACATTATCCGTTATTTAATTTTAAAGAATTTGAATGTGGTTCATGCAAGATTGAATTTTAGAATAATCTTGTTATCATATGGTGAGAGCTTCTGGATTCATTATTTGATTTCAAAACATATTCATAAAGAATAGTCAATACAACATAATGATAAAGAAATGGTAAAAATTGACATTTTATTTCCAAATGGAAAGGATGGTTGGATTGTGAGTATTAAATATGTCAATTTTTATGAAAGATGTATTTTTTAGTTTCATTATTTAAAATAAATATGTAAATATCTTAATGGAATCCCAATAATTTTTGTTATTGAAATCTAATAGTCATTCCTTTTTTATTAATCATGTTTCTTATATTTTTTTATAATGGATTTTAACAAGATTTAAAAGCTCTCCACAGTCAACAAAACTATTTCATAAAATTAGGTCCATTGTATTTAATAAACATGGATCATAAAAAATAAAATGATAATCCATTTTATTTTTGTGAAATTCATTATGTTGATTCCAAGCTATATATATATATATATATATATATATATATATATATATATATATATATATATATATATATATATATATATATATATATATATATATATCTGTGTGTGTGTGTGTGTGTGTGTGGAATAAGTAATTAGATCTACAATTGTAGTTTAATCTTCAAAAGCTTATGTATCAATTTTGAGTGCATCATTTATACATAATAATGCATGAATATGTGTATAATACATAGGATTCCATACATACCTAAAAAATAATAGTTATTTAAATAATCTTCAATACAATAAATAGTTTTTTGAAAAATAATAAAGATGAAATGTAGCAATCTATTGCATACCAATACAAATAGTTATTTTTTTCTAAAAAATCCTCATGAAATATTGTAAATATGTAATGCATATATAAGTTAGTATAGTTTTATTTAGAGATAATATTATATATTATCTAATGATGTGGATATTCAAGGTGCTTGTAAGGCTTTACACTATCTAAATATGGCCATTTGGTGTCATCAAAACATACCATAAAAAATCACTGTAGAGCATATTTTATCAGTTATGTTAGTTAATTCAAATTGGATTCTTTTTATAATATTATATCATTCACAAAAAAATTGTAATCAAAGCACATAACTTTTTTGTCATGTTTATCATTATGAATTATGTAGATATGTCCTCAATTATTTACAAAAGTAGTTGGGTAACTATCTTTATTTTTTTAATTTTAAAATTGCATTATTTTCCTTCGGTAAGATGATGCACTATTAGGTTAAGTAGTAAATACCTTAATCTTGAATGACTACAAACTATTTTATCATAATAATGTATCAAATTAAGTATATATTATGTAGAACAAGTTTGTTTTCAATCTAATGTTGTTTTATTTTTTTAGAATCTTTAGTTTTAATAAATATAGATGGAATCATAGATGATACATCATTAGATTCAACAAGAATTGATGTTAATGCATAGTCATACAAATAAATTATTATCAATTATGGATCATGTGAAGATGGTTTTTTAAAATACTTATTAATTTAATAATATTAATCAAGGTTAGTGTCCAAATGTTTTTTTAAATAGGAGAAAAATACTTTTAATTAACAATTTGATATAAAGAAAAGGAGATCCAACAAACTGAATTAAACTAAACTCTCTTAATGAAATTAAATAAATCATAATTTTTTTATATAAAATTAAAAATGAATCATAAAATATACTATCAAACTATTAAATTTTATATAAATAAACATTTAAAACTAAATTTTTGAATGTAAATACTGAAATGAAAATAATTAAGAGAAATTATATAATTAAGAACACACAATACACCTTACAATTTATACAAAAAATAATAATATAAAATATTATAAAGTTGGAAATGAAATATAAATATAAATAATCTATAAATAACATATAAATCATCCTTATTCCTTAGGTGGAGTTGGTATTTTCTTTGCTTTAGGAATATGACTAGAAATAACCAGTCAGGAAATTTAGAAATCTTGGAATACTTCAACTTCTAATTAATATATATATATATATATATATATATATATATATATAAGTGATTAAAAGATATTTAAAACTAAATAATAATATAAATTATACTAAATAATAATAATTTATAACTAAACTTAATTATAAAATCACATTTGTAATATAACATTTACAACCACTTCATTAGTGTAGACCAACAACTTAACAAACTCAATTTCCAACTAGATTCTTATTACTGGCATGTTAGCATTAATTTCAATTTTATTAGGATAAAAAAGTGGATAATTTATAGACTTTAATTTTATAATTAGTTTTATAATAATAATGTTTTAATTTAATAAATTTATTTTCTTGAAGTCCCTCATAATGACTTAACATCTTGGGTAAATATATTATAGAAAATAAGAATATCACAAATACCTTTCCTATTTATGAAAATTATATTTATTTAAATGTATATTTTTGGAAATAATAAATATTTCACTTTAAAATTTTATCTCAAAATAGATTATTCAATATTATGTTCATCTTCGTGTGCATACATTTTGGACCATCAGTCTTTGAAGCTAGGTTGTAGGTTTCCAAAGCTAATTTTATGAAGGACTTGGAAGCCAGTTTTTTATGGATCTATGGAACCATTAGGATATGAAACTATAGAGCCATTATTATATATAAATACATGGAAATTTTGTTGGGGGAATTTAGATTTACTTTATGAATCTGGAGCTAATATACAAACTATTCTGGAGTTGGTATTTTGTTTTTTCGACTTCTGCCATCCTCATTAATGGTCTATTTAAACCTATGTATTCAAAAACATGCATATATTTCATAGGTTCTATTATATTTTTATAAAAAATTATATAATAATATATTATTAAGAACAGACATAAATTTTATCCTACTTTAAATAAACTATTAGTTATTATATTATAGCTAAATCAACTTTTAGGGATGACAGATAGATAAAAGTTAAAAATTTCTTTTAAGATATGATGAGACATATCATGGATTGAACATATCCCATAGATATAGACTCTTGGTTGTAATCATAATTTTTTTTATACTCTCTATTTAGACTAATTCTTTCTAAAATCGAGTTCAATTCATATTCTTTCTCAAGATCTGCCCATTTTTTTGCTCCAAAATTATCATGGCCTTCATAATTTTAAACTCTTTCTTTCTATTGTTCCAAGTTTAAATATGTTTTTTCAATGGTAATATTCCATATAATTATTTTATCTAGTTATTTTAAGGTCTATACATCATGATAATCCATATATTCTTGAATTATTTCATCATTTCTACAATAATTTTGGATATCCTATAATACCATCTCAGATTTATAGGGAAAGTTATTTCTCTATTCTTCAAAGGAATAGAGAGAGTATCCCATTGTTTGGAATATTTTTTTACAATATATTTCAAATAAATTTCCATATTTCATTATAATTAATATATACTTATCCACTAATCTTAGATCATATGACAAAATTCTTAAGGTTTTAATAAAGGGATTTGTGTTAGGGTACTCATTCCTTATCATATTTCATATATTTAGCTCTTTACTTTCATGTTATTATATATTTTTACCTAAGACATATGATCATTTACAAGGGAAATGAAACATTTCAATTGTAATTCCATACAAAAAGGCTGACCATAAAGTTTATTTGTGGCCAAGAATGTATGTGTACACAAAGGCTTCTTAAAGGAGGTTTTTCTTCTTTAAAATATCTTCCAAAATAGGCTTATAGAAATTATTTTTAACCCAAGAAATCATATTTAAAACCACATGGTACCCTTATTAACATTCACATATATAAATTTTCTAGTAAAAAGAGGCTATACATGGAGTAAGGTTTCCTACATGCTAGTACTTTCTCCCTAATTTGAGAGGCTTCTATCTAATTAGAATCAACTTATTATTTCCATTTATTTGACTCTTGAATTTATTCTTGTAATTTTTTTATTCTCTATAGGAATCACATTTTTTTACCATGTAACTACTAATTTTGTAATGATCAAGTCATTTTGTACATTTTTATCTTACTTTACTGCATGGATTGGTAGGGTTTCTCTAACCTCTACTATTTCCTATTATAATTGAGAAATCAAACTATATTTATCAATAATTATGATTTTTTTATCTTTTAATTAATTTTTTAAGGTATATATGAATATTTTCTTACCTTCAAGGTCTTCTATTAAAAATTCAATCTCCTTTTCTTGTTGTCTAATTATAGCTTCAGCCTTAGACAGGTTTAATGCTTGAAATATCTACTACTCTTTACATAGGATAAAATATTATTATTATTATTATTATTATTATTATTATTATTATTATTATTATTATTATTAATTTATATATAATTCCCATTTTTTGTTATTTTCATTATTGATGGTGAGGATTGATTAGATTATGTCTACTCTTTTATGACTAAATATTCTATGGGCATTGTTGAAGGCTATTTTGTTTCATTTAAGATTATTAAAATTTGTAAAGTAGACTATTATTCAGTTATATTATTCATAAGTAAAATTTAACTTCATCATAATCATGGATTAAATGAAATAGGGGAGGTTTATTATGCATCTCTCTCTCTCTCTCTCTTTCTCTCTCTCCTGATAAATTACAAGGGAAAAAATTCATAATCCATGGGAAAATAGTTCCTTATGGTTATTGGAGACAATCTCTTTTTATTCCCTTGTATTTTTTATTTCCATTTTGAACAAAATCAAGCATTGACTCCCCTTCCTTATCAAAATTTTGAGTTAAGTCTTGATAAGAAGCTTTGACATGTGAAAAATGCATTCCTACCCTAGGGAATTTGTATTAATACTTATAACTATGGGAATAACATTTTTCCATCCCTCATACATTAGAGTATTATTTATGAATATTTTTAACAAACTCTTTCATAATATACTAATTATTTTCTTCAAAAAATTCTATGAAATGTATCCATCCTATAGCCATAAACACCTCAATAATATACTCATGTTCTAATAATGATTAGATAGAATTAGGATCTAATTTGTTAATGTGGTATTCTCCCCCATGATCTAATTGAAGTAATGATCATAGATTATTGGAGGTAGATAAGTATATATTTCAAAATTAATAAATAAGTTAGAAAACTAGACTTTTAAAAGTCATTAACGTGCTTCAATACAATGTTTTAATAATGGAGTGAGATTAGATCAGGACAAATTAAGTAGGTGATACAATATGGTATTATAATGGAGGAGGGTGATATGATACGAGTGTCAATATATATCCCAATTTGTCAAATTAATGAGGGATAAATATTTTAAGTGAATTTAGATCATGGGAGATGATTTCTAACATGTATAATCTCCTTTCATATTACGTCATGCCACTTATGTCATCATCTCCCCACATATGAGGGTTGGATTTAAATTCTACAATCAATGAAATCTATTATTTAATGATTCCACTTTATTATTTGGACATATATTCATTATTACCTATAATTATCCATTTTTATATATGATGGGGGGTAAAAGTCATGATTTGGGTTCCCTTTTTGAAAAAAATTGAAAATTGGATCTATATATAATATCAACATTTTAATGACATTTAAAATTAAAATAATAGAATAATTCTATTTACCACCTTTATTTTTTTAATTTCATCAATAATGAATATACTAAATAGGAGAAAAATATCGACTAGGTATAATTTTATTTCTTATTTGAATAAATTTTCTATTTTCTAGTTTCATCTCTTCCCCTCATTTTTTGTGTTTTTATTTTATTTGCACGTGGGGGGGATCTGCAATTTAATAGTTTTCAGTTATTTCCCTTTATTTAAACCATGTATTATATACTTGTTTAAGTGTAAGGGGGTTCCCTTCCACACAATAAAACATTAGGTGTGCCAATACATGGTTATTGAACTCCTAATCTTTATTGGTTGGTTGTGCATATAGTTTTAGTATATGACATTTACCAAGAGTGTATTTATTTATCCATTAATTATTAGGAATTGAAGATAACTATTATCACTATTTTTTCATATAATATGATCCTAGCCACCATGATTGATGTTTCCCTTTGAATTGCTGATATTTTGAGTTGAACAACAAAGACCAATCTCCAACATTAAATTTCATTTATTGTATATGATTATCATGCCATATTATATATATTTATTATGTGAGTTATATTTTTTGAAATTCATAAAATCTCATCTAGTTCATTTCATTAAAAATTTTAATACTTTATTCTTGTGTTTTCATAAATTCAATTCATATTTCCACTACTATCCTTAAGGTTTTAAATGAAAACTCAATAGGAAGTAGTGTTATTATTACATATACTAGTCAATACATAGATTTAATCCTATAGTTGATTTCAATCTTGTTTTTTAGGACCAAACTAATTTAAGAATATTATTTTCTCACTCTTTTTTTTAATAGACATTATCTTGGTTATAGTTTTCAACACTCTTGGTTGGTGAATTCAACTTGACAATGTTCATAGTGTTTATAACGAGATGACTTCTTATGTATGATATGATAGTTTTTAACGAATGATTATATCATTTTATAATTAAATTTTTTATTTTGGTTAGAAATAATATTTATAGGTTTTTCAAAGTGTTGAATGTTTTTTACATACATAAAATCAATAAATTTATATTTTTGAACAAATATTAAAAATTGTACTTCAATGAATTTGTCAGCATAGTTAGTGCACACTAACATTTACTCATTTCCTTGTGATAAAAGATCAATAGGGTAAACAAAATTTAATCCACATTTATCATGGGGTTAAAAATTAACTTGAGGATGGAGAGGAATTTCATTTGATAGTGTGGACTTACCCATCCCTTTACATTAGTTAGAGTGTCATACATATTCCTTGACATCCTTATTAAGAGGATAATATTATTATCCATCACCTAAGACCTTATGAATAGTCCTTTAGGTGAATAATTAACTTCTTCTATTTCATCATGATGGGCTTTAAAATATTTCATAGAATTTATAATTTCACACATGTGTGTAGAAAAAATAAAGTGTACATTGAGACAATATCCCTCATATCCATTTAAAAATTAATCTATCCCTAATTATATTTTGTACTATTGTATAGTGAAATAAAATGGAAACTTACATGTATCAAGATAATTATGTAGGCATACAAACTAGGATGTATATGTCAAGATTGAAAATAATTATTTATCAAGAAAACAATCCTTAAATGGTTCATTTCTCTAATAATGTTCAATATAAATAAGCAATCAACAAACACATTAGATTTTTGAGGTTTTTAAATTATTTTTACATTAAACTCTAGAAAAATTAGCAACCATGTCATAATTCACCCACTTATCATTGGTTTATACATTAAGTAATTCATAACTAATTGATTTGTATACATAAACACCTCACACCAATTCATATTGTGATGAAACTTATTGATGTCATAAACAGGACCCAAAGAATTTTCAATTGTTATATGATTATTTTTAGTACAATTCAAAATTTTACTATTGTAGTAAATAACATACATTTCACACTAGCTTATTTTTTTATAAGAATTGATCCTACTATAGTATTATATGAAAATATATGATGAGAAAATGTACTTTACAATTAGGTCATATTAGTATTAATTTTTTTATGATTCTTTTCTTGATTACCTCAAAATATTATTTACATTATTTTTCCATAATAATTCACTATTTTTTTTAGTAGGGAACACATAGGTGTTTAAAATCAACTAAAGTCTTCAATGAGGAGTTTGTAGTATCATGTGTTCTTTAAAAAAATATTAATTCATGTTTGGTTATTGCATGGAATAAATTTTTAAATGACTTCAATTTTATTAGGATCTTATTTTATTCCTTCAACTAAATTTTGTTCTCGTAAAGCACTTCCTTGATCTACCAACATTATAAAAATGTTATGACTTATATAAAATTGAATTTTTTCATAATATTGAATAATGTATATATATTTTTATTTAATTTTTGAAAATATTCTTCATACACATAAATTTTTCCATATAGACTTCAATTCATTCATTGATGAGTTTAACAAATATTGAAAATACTTTCTTAAAAGTAATAGGTGAATTGCATAGTCCAAAAGGTAATAACATATATGCAAATGTTTGAAAAGGATAAGTGAATATAGTATTATATTTTTCCTATTTATATAATCATATTTATTTTTATCCATTTAATGCATCCAAGAAGGAAACCAATCTTCCACCCAACCAAATTATCTAAAATTTGATCTATGAATGGTTAAGGAAAAAAATCTCCCCATGTAGATTTGTAGATTTATCTATAGTCTACACAAATCCTCAATTTGTCATTTTACTTGGGTAATAATAATAATTGGGAGATAAATTTAATTTAATATATTGGATATATAAACCCTATTTTTTACATCTTTTCAATGTTATCTTTGACAGTGTCTTGTTGTGTAATGTTTATTCTTCATTGAGATTTTCTGATAGGTTTTACATTTTGTGTATATGTGATGAGTATAAATTCTAGTATGAATTCACTTCATGCTAATTTATTCCCATGAAAATTAATTTAAATATACATGTAATATGTTAAAAAAATAATACTCTTATTTGTATAATAATCAAATCTTTATATTTAATTACTTTCCTAATTCAATCATAGTTTATTTGGTGCTTGGATAAACTAAGTGGAATTACTTTTATTTACTCACCTTGAGTGATCACATTTTTAAATTTGAAATGGAATGTTGTTATAAAGGGTTCTACACTACCTTTTACCCCTTTTAAGACACTTTGTTGAATATATTTTTATGGTCATATTATTCTGATAATCATTGAAGAATTCTACTAGTTCATTTTCAAGATTTTTAGTTGGGATTAATACTAATTAAGAAATACTTTATACATCATAAATAATATCTAGTTAATGTACTTATAAATGATTAGGATACTTAGTGGAAGGTTTTATAGGTGGATATATGAAAATATTCTTATAACTTGATCTAATTGAAATTGTCATGTTTCTTAACATGCCAAATCATGAAAATTTCAATTGGACTAAATTTCAATAATATTTACTTATATCAACTTATAAAAACTACGAAGACATTGATATTAACCCCTAAATATAGATGATAGCTACTATCACAAGTCATGCTATTCACATTATTAATTGATGTCAATGTTTATGAATATTTTGCTGAAATACCATGAAATTTACAAGTTATTAAAAAATGTTTCTTGATAACAGATCAACTAGCTTTCCATCCACCTTAAAGGTCTTAAGATATTGATTCTTCCATCCTAGCATTTTTACACATAATTAGAGATGATTTAATTAAGTACATGTGCATCAGTTTTGGCTTGTAATAATGGAAGTTAAATTATTATATGTTTAGTTTATTGTATGAGTTTATAATCTTCATTATGTTACATTTATTGATGTGTAGTATCCCACTTATTATTTTATTTGAAATAACACTAAGAGAGGAGTAATGCAAGGAGTCAATTATTAATTAGTTTCATCTTTTTTGTGTTTCTTTAGTGAGAATTTTTTTTCCTTCCTCTTTATAAGGTGTTTATATAATGGTTATAAAGTAAGACATTATTAATGTATTTCTTAAACATGAATAAATATTGTTAGTGTCCAGGACATTCATCTTAATTATTTCTCCTTAATTTAAGTATTATTCAAGCGTTATCTGCCTATTCTTTGGGTATATCATAAGTTGAGAAGGTAAACTCGATAGACTTAGTTTCTCATTTTGTTAGGACATGTCAAAAGGAACAAAAAAAAATCATGTTGATGGTTTCAAAATATTCTTTATTTATTGAATATTTGTTGAGGTACCCACTTTTGTTTAGTCTTCCATGATTATTTATTTTGATGAGGTATACATTATTATTTTACAATCTATTATCTTTGGATCCCAAACTTATGGTCTCCACTCTTTTGGATGTTGTTAAATAATGCATGGTATAGCCCACATATTGGTGGGATTTATTGGAAAAATTAATATTGGTATTGATTATAATAAAATTTGTTTCCATGTCTTTGTGACATAGTTAAGTTCTTCCTAGGTATGTGTATGTTTTCTAAGATAATTATTAATAGGTAGGAAAAAATGAACTGTTATGTAGAATGATTGTTTTCTAAAATACCATAGACTTCCATTTTATCATGAATAATATCTTTAATAGAATGTTTATCTCTACATACTATGAAATATATGGACAAGAGTTCATTATCTTTGTATTTTTATTGAATTATATATAATTTTGTAATAAAATGTATTGATATGTATGTTTTAAGGTTTGAAAATTATTACATTAATCAACTTACTTCACTATAACCTTTCCCAATTTAGGTTTTAGAATTCTAATCATTATTCATCAATGATTCATAAAGAGTTCAAACATATTTTAAATTTTATGTCTATTCATTCCCATTTTCCCATAAGATTTTGGGATTCTCGTGAGTCATCAGCTAACCCTTTAGATTTTTTATTTTACATAATTAATAATCTAACAAATATACCCATAATATATTGATAAAGAGAAACCTATTAAGATTTTATTCCATCTTTTCATCCTCTTTTTATTTCATTAAATATATTTAATCTTTATGATATCATACTATATAGTAAATATGGTCTATCTAGGTGACATAGGCACATATGAAATAGCTAGAAGGCTACTTGATTGGTATTATGTGCCAAAGCTATGCCTAAATTTTTTTTACATCCTTGATTAATTATTTTAAATACTTTTTTGTAATTTTATATATTTATACCAAGTTTTAGGTTATGATAATTGTGGATCTTCAAAAACAATTATAGTTCCTTCCATATAAGTTCTTATTTCCAAATTTTACTTTATGAATTATTGTTACCTATGCGTTTTTATTGGGGGTTTGACAGACAAATCTCCTTCAACATCTCTTTACCTATTCATAAATTTAAATATTAAAACATCTAATAATTACTTAGCCATATAACATTTTACATTAAAAAAATTATCCTAAGAGAAAGTTTTTATCAAGTTTCCCTTACTTCAATGCACAAAAATTTCACCCGTTATTAGTACATATGATTTTCTATATTATGGTGAAGTAAGGAATATAATTATAATGGAAATTACTACAAATTAGTCAAATAGTAAAATTTTGACATTGGTATCCTAATAATATTATTTTAGGACACAAAAATAGTGGTAAAAATTATGAGGGTAGTTTAACCTCTTAACTTAGTTAATAATATCAATCTAGGGTAGTGTCCAAAGGTTGTATGTAATATGGGTATAATACTTCTAATTAACAAACAAATCTATTGAAAAATGACAATTAGGAATCTAAATTAAACTAATCTCTCTTAATGAAATCAAATCGGTCATAAATTTTTGATATCAAATTAAAATTGAATCATAAACTATCATATCAAATTAAAATCAATATAAATAAATACCTTAAAGTAAAATACTAAATGGAAATGCTGAAATTAAAAAAATTAGGATAGTTACTATAATTCTATACACAAAACATACATTTTAGGTTGTACAAATAAATCAATATAAAAAATTCTAAATATGGATATGAAATATAAATAAAACTAATCTATAAATACCACATCATTTGTCCATCTTCCTTAATTAGAATGGTACAATTTTTTACCTTTGGAATATGCCTAAAAATAACTACTCAAGAAACATGAAAATTTTGTAATATTTAAACTTGTCATTAATAGATTAAAGTTCTTACAAACCATTAATAATTAAATAATAATATAAATTTTTTCCTGAAATATTAATCCATAAATCTACTAAAGTGAATAGTTGTATCTATAATAAAACATCTACAACCAATTCCTTGTTATAGACTAATAACTTAAAAAACTTAGTTTATAACTACATTTGTATTGAACTAGCATAAAAACATTAGTGTCCACTTTATTATGAGAACAATGTGGAGAATATTTACATTCTAATATTTTATTTTTGTTTACTTAAACTTAGTGGTAAATTTAATAACTTCATTTTCCAAAATTCCTTCATGATGTCCTAGAAAATTGTGCAAATATTATCATAAAATATTAGAATACCATAACTTTATTACTTATTTTTATAAATGTCTATGTATATAAATGTCTATTTTCTTAGAATACTATAAATGTAACTTTATAAAATATCTCAAAATAGCTTATTAAATCTTTTTTTGATCTTCATGTTCATAAATTTTGTACTTTAAATATTTAAATCTAGTGTTTTGTCGGTCTTGAAATATATATTTTTGGAGGAGTTTTGAGGTTATTTTTAGTGGATATACGTATCCATTATTTTATACAACTATGGAGCTAGTCTTCTGTGAGACTCCAAATCTAGTATTTATGGGAATTTGGAGCTATTGTAGGAATATAAAGTTAGTACAAAGATTGATCTAAACATGGTGTTTTAGGTCTCCAACTTATTTTATCCTTGTTGAGTTCTATTTAAGTATGCATACTTAAAAAATGATAGATCTATTTACAACTATTTTTTAGATGTTGTTAATAAATTAAAGAACAATAAATTCCAAAGAATAATCAAGACCTTTATCCTATGTGTTTTTTCAAATCAATTGCGAGTTTTAAATATTATAGGTAAATCCACTTTTATGGATGATATATGGATGGAAAGAGTGGTTCATTTTTGTTCACATAATATTCTAACATCAAAAATATGTGTTTCCTTTAGGACCTTATCATTTGAAAAAAATTATATCCAATTGATCATGTTTTTTTGGAATACTTTTTTTGATGCCACTAATATCCTTAAGGAAACTAATAGTATGTTCAATATATTTCAATATGCCTCCACAGTCATGTTGCACTTAAAATTTTATATTACCTTGTGTTATAAACTTTTCATCAACCTATGTTAACACTAAAAAAAATGAAAGGTTTTCATTGGGATCCATATCATTAAATTTCCATAAATGATTACTTTTTAGTTTTTAAAAATATATACAAATCATGAATATTTCATTTTACATTTGAGTTGTCATTCTTGTATAATTCTAAATATAAATAAATAATGTTCTAAAATATGATAAGTAAGTGATTTTTTTAAAAAAATGCATATATATCTCAACAAGGTTTGAGTTATATGTATTTTCAATAAGTGGGTGGTTTATATTTTTTTGGAAAAAATCATTGAGAAATTTGATAGAAATTTACCTTGATATATTGTACAATGTTTGATATGATTTTCTACAAAAAAAATCAGAACTAAAAAATATATTTAATTTTTATTTTTATAAAATATTAAACATGTCATATCTGTTTTAAAGAAATATTATTTAAATAATAACATGCACATTTAAGCATTGCTTCCTTTTTAATCAGAACATGTAATTGTTTACTTCAATAATGGTTTTTCCCCTTTAACATTTATTGATAATATATATTTTAGTTATAACCAGATCAATTTTTTTAATTTAAGATGTTATTTATTCTTCACATAATATTCAAGAAATTTGTGTGTCATTTATAGAGTACACATTTGAAGGTTTACTTTATTTTTCTTACTTCAATAAAATATATCTATAAAATACACAAACTAAATATTTCATTATACGAAAACACAATAACTAAAGGAAAAATTTTGATGACAATAAAAATGCAATGTTACATTCAATAATATTACAAAACAATAATTGAAATATCGATAATGTTATATTATTAAAATATATCTTAAGGTTATAGTAAAATTAAGTGTAAGATTTGATTTGTTTTCAAATCATATTAAAAAAAATATATAGTTTTTTTCTTGATATTCATGAGTTATTTATATAGTTTTTACACATAAATAATCAAAAGGTCTTTCGAAATATAATGCAAGTCAAAATTATATAGGAAATGAAATAAAATTAAAATATATATTATTTCAAAATACTGAAAGTAGAAGAATGAAAGGTTTAATAAAAAATAATTTTCTTGAAAACATAATGCAAATAAGTAACATATTATTAATTCAAAAAAAATTAAAAATATGCATTTTTTGAAAAAATAATATGATTACATTATAATGAATCCAAATCAATATACTAATAATTAGTAAATTTGTTTCATCTAAAATATACAAATTAAATTTAAATGAAATGTAATATTTAATATATTACCAAATCATATGAAATCAAAAATCAATAAATTCCAAATTCATATTAGATGGGTGTGATTTATAGACACACACATGTACATGTGTGTGTGTGTGTGTGTGTGTGTGTGTGTGTGTGTGTGTGTGTGTGTGTGTGTGTGTGTGTGTGTGTGTGTGTGTGTGTGTGTGTGTGTGTGTGTGTGTGTGTGTGTGTGTGTGTAATGAAATCAAAAATCAATAAATTCCAAATTCATATTAGATGGGTGTGATTTATAAACACACACATCAATAAATTCCAAATTCATATTAGATGGGTGTGATTTATAAACACACACACACACACACACACACACACACACACACACACACACACACACACACACACACACACACACACACACACACACACACAAAATAGTGAGATACTTAGATTTTGTATTGTATAGTCGACTACTAGTATTAGATATGGGAGTTTAAAATTGCATTACATGTATTTAAAGTGTGTGATACATATTATTTGGCATATGGTTATATATCAAATGTATGAAAAATCTTTAAAAGTCCTTAGAGAAATAAGTTAAAGGTTTAGAATTCAAAGTGACAAAACCTTTTTATTATATTTAAATAGTGTTAAAGTGTAAACAAAAAGACTTTCAAATATGAGAGATTAATATAGATATTTGATGAAGTTTCTTCTAAATTTATTTCTATACTTGTTTTGTGTGCATGTATACTTTATGTTATTCGAATATACTTCAAAATATTAAAATGATTAATTTTATCTACATTTAAATCTGCATTTTCTTATTTACTTAGGAAGTATGAAGAAAATGAAATATATAGCTTCTTATAATCATTTATACATTATTATTCTTTGGTTCACTTTGCACATGTAAAATATTATCATTTTATGATGGGAGTTTCCAATAACTTATAATAAATGGTGAGATGAGAGTGTAACTAAAATATTCTAAAATGGGTACACATTATAAGAGATATGGAATTATGGTTAGATGATATAATAATGATTTTTTTAGAAGAAGGGCCCAAATGAAATGGAAGAATGATGAAATAAATCATACCCAAACATACTCAAGGTAAAATATATGAAATTTTCTTGTGTAAGTTTCCAGAGCTATTAGCTTCCTAGATGTAAAAACTAGAATATTATTTCTTGAGTCTAAGAGAAAAAAGTACTTTATCTAAACTAAATAAAATGTAAAAAAATTATGAATCCTCGATACTAAGTGGGTGTTTATGATAAAAAAATTGGATAAAAACCACTATTGGCACACATATTATTGAGTTTCCTATCCAAGGATATATTATGTTTGAAGTTATGAATTATGTATTTATAGTATAAATTATAGGTAATTTTATCTATTGGCTACCAATACTTCGAAAGATGTTAGAAAAAGACAAGGTGCTTATCCTAGATAATCCATATTATTCATCTAGGATGTTATAGGGTGGTGCACTTATTAGTGTAGTGCTTTTTCCCACTAGGTTTTCCCTACATGGTCATATGGCCATTCTATGTTATTTAACATTCCTTAGATTGGTTATAAAGGGTCCATAGGCTAATTATATATAATTTTAATTAGTTATTTATAAAAATTAGGGACATCCTCAACTTTCCATAATTTTCCCTATATGTACCCCACCTTTCCTTTTTGGAAGGTTAATGAAGAATCTCTCAATCAATCACTCATTCACATTTTGCAATAGACAAGTTAATTCATATTTTTCCTCTCTTAGAATTTTGGATCTCTCACACTACCTCACAAGATTCAACATTGATTTCATGAAATCAATTCATAGATCTTAGCACACTCTTTCATGGTATTAGAGCATTCTTAATAGTCTATCCTTGGTAAGATCCTCTATGTATTCACCTTGTTATGATTTTTTCTTCTATCTAGGCTACCATTTTTGACCTTAGGGGCATTTTATTAATCTACCTCAAAACTTGTGTCAAAAGGCCTTTATTTAAAAATTCATTGGCATATATTTTCTAGGTTTTATGAGATCCAAAATCGATTACTTTTAGATTTTTGAGAAAATTCCTAGATTTTTCTAGAAATCAATTTCTTCCATCTAGTCAAATGTTTGTACAGGTGAAGTAATCAAGATTGAAAACCATGGTTTACTCCCCATACACCAAATTAGGTTCTTAGATGGCCATTACATTATTTCAGACCAAATCAAGTTTTCAAAGTGCTATAACTTGCTTGCAAGACACATTTGGGATTTCAATATTACATTACTCCAAATTCATGAAGTTAAGTCAAGTAGTTCAAAAACCCTAAATTACATTGGAAGAAGCAATCAGGTTTCTCAACCCCAACAACTTGATCATAGACCAAATTGGGTTTTTGGCATTAATTTACTACCAATTCATGAAGCTAAGTAAAACTATCCAAGAAAACCAAAACACACTGTAGGAAGTAATTGAGATTCTCTAGCGTAACTACTTGGAAGTAATCAGGTTTCTCCAAGGAAATTAATTATAATTAATCAAGCTTTAGCAGTCAAGCTTGAATTTTGGAAAGGGTCAAGAAATATGTGGGATTAAGAATTAGTCATGGCTATAACTTTCAATCTGTAACTCCTTTTTGGGTGCTATTTTTTTAAAGTGAATATTTTATCAAGCTCTACGCATTGGTGACATTGTTTTTGGACTTTTATAACATCCATTTTTCATATGGTGTAATAGCTTATAACTATCTTCAAACCTTTTTACCTTTCCTTTTGGATGCATTATTGACTGTGCCTCACATTCCTCTCATATTTTCTCACACTAATTACTCATAGATGCATTCTTAGCTGTGCTCAATGTTCAAGACTAAGCGTGTGTGCATTATAACTTTAGGGGCGGTATACTTCATAGTTCAATGGGTACTTGTACTGTATGATTTTTTTTCTTTTCTTTCATTTCAATTCTAAAATTTTGACTCATTATAATCTATACTAATGTATCTAAACATTGAACCACTCACACCATTTAATTATCTTGAATGGAAGTCTAAAATGTAGCTCACCTTGAGAGGAAAAGGACTCTATTAGATCACTATGGGTGAGAAAATTGATCCATCTACAGATGTAGAAAAGGTTATGTGGTACATTATATGTGATGAGTCTTATAGGTTTATATTCCTGTCAATATCTCTTAACCTCCTAATTCATGATGAATCTACAAAAATTTTGAATGAAGTTTGGACAATCTTGGACACGATTTTTGGAGTGCAAGACATCATGAGGGGTCATGAGCTAGAGACTACAATCTCAAGTAACTATGACACCCTATAAGACTTATTTACAAAGTTTAAATCACTAAAAATATAATTGAAGAAATGTGGCATTAAGAAAATAGATGACCAATTGATTTTATCTGTGCTTGCAAAAATGGGTCACCGTGATTTCATTTTTGTCTCTACATGTCATGCTACCAAATGTGTACTTGGATTTACTTGAAAAATGCCATCATTTCATGAGTTTATTATTGATCTAACTCAGGAGTAAGATAAATTAGTTCAAATGGGTGCACTAAATTCTTAAAAATCACATGCCTTGATTGTCAATTAGGACAAGAAGAAGCCTTCAAGTAATGGCAAATAGGATAAAAAATAGTCTAAACTAGATCATGAGCATAAGAAGAATAAAAAAATAGATGCCAATCAAAATGCATCATCAAACGAGTCCTCCTTATGTGAGAATCCTAGGAAGGAGAAACTCAAATGCAACTTTTGTAATAAACTTGGACATGGTGAATCTCAATGCATGAAAAATAAGATTGACACATTGACTAAGATGCTTGAGAAGAAAACATCAATGTTCCTAAATCCTCATCTTAGAACATGTCTATATAAGATTATACAAAATTAATATATATAAAAAAGGGTAAAAATAAGGGCAAGGTACTTTGTATAGTAGCTTCTCAAACTTCAACTTAGGTTATTGACTCAGGTGCTTCCTATCACATGGCCTCCTCAAAGGACCTATTTTCAGAAATAGAACCATGTTATATGCCTTCAATTTTCATGGGTGATGTCACTTTGGTATAAGTAAATGATAAAGGATCAATTTAAGTAATTGATGGGACATTCAATGATGTTCTATGTGTTCTTTCACTACTTGCCAATCTTCTGTTAGTATATCAAATTACTCACATAGGTGCAAGGAAGTGAGTTGAGTCCACACCTGATTCATTGGTCATCAAAGAGTTACATAGTGACATTGTAGTGGCTTATGGGAAAGCCAATCATTAGTCTAGGCTATGTACCTTTTCAAAAATTTCCTCAAATCAACCCTTGACTACACTACTTACTCATGCATATAGAGTAAGCAAACTATGGCATGAATGGTTTGGCCATTTAAACTACCATTATTTAGAGAAACTCAGTCATTAGGACATGGTTTCAAGGTTGCCTAAAGTCAAATTATTAGATGGACTATGTAATGGCTACATTCTCAATAAGCATCCAGAAGATAAATATGACAAGGGCAAAGCAAGGAGAGCCAAATAGAAACTAGAGATAGTCCACAGTGACATAACACAGCTATTTCCAAAACTTTCACTCAATAACACAAGATACATGCTCACATTAATTGATGAATTTTCAAGGCTCACCTAGGTGTTTTTTTCTCAAGAATAAGTCTAAGGTCTTTGATCACTTTAAGGACTTCAAGGCCCTTGTGGGGAAAGAGTCAAAATGTTCCATTAAAATCTTAAGGATTGACAATGGAAAGGAGTATGTCAACAATAGGTTTGAGTAGTTTTTCACATCATAGGGGATTTAGATGCAATAAATATTTCCATATAGTCCTCAATATAATGGTGTGGCTAAATGTAATAGTCCTACCTTGAAGGAAATGGCAAATTACATGATTCAATCAAAGTTTTTTACTCCTCAGTATTGGACTGAAGTAATCAACTGTGTGTACTATATTCAAAACTAAGTTCAACATAAAGCCTTGAAGGGAATCACTCCTTTTGAAGCTTAGGATGGTTAAAATCCCATAGTTGATCAATTTCAAGTGTTTGGATCACCAATAATGGTTCGTGTTCCCAATAAAAAATTCAAGGCAATGGACCCTTAGAGTCAATTTTGCATCTTTATGGGGTATGTAGAGGGTGTTAAGGGATATAGGTTTTTACATCCTAAAACTCATGATTTATTCATTTAAATGAGTTTCAAGTTTCACCAGGGTCCAATTCAACACAATCATGGTACTCCAGACTCTTCAAAAGTTTCATTAGACATTGATTCCACTTTAGACAATGACTAGATCCACCTCAAGATCCTCTTGATGATTATGACGACTCTTCTTTTTCTTTATGTTCAAGTGATGAGAGTTGTGATGAATATTATCCTCCTCCATCTCACACTCACACTATATATTATGAGGACTCACCTCTTGATTCTCCGATGTCATATAATATTGGTCTTATTTGGGCTAGATAGACATTTCAAAGTGTTTGAGGATGGGTTGAAAATCCATCAAATACAAGGTGGACACGATCACACTTTTAGGGGACATCACATGCCTACTTGGCCATCACCTCAGATCTGTAAACCTTTTATGCAAAATTTGGCATTTTAAAATATGATTCTACTATGTAGGAAGAATATAGTTTCATGATCAAGAACAAAGTATGGGACTTGGTCCCTCTTATGAAATGAGGAAAATTAGTCCATTGAAAATGGGTTTATGAGACCAAGTATGTTGTAGATGGGTCAGCTGATACGTATAGATCTCATTTGGTTGAAAATGATTTTGTAGGTGCTTTACATAGACTACACTAATACATTTTCTCCTTTAGCCAAGATGACATCTATATGACTCACTCTAGCCATCACAACTGCACATTGGTGGGATTTTCACCAAATGGATGTAAAGAGTGTTTTTATACATGGTGACCTCAAATAAAATATATATATGGAGCAACCACAAGGCTTTGTGGGAGATACCTGTTTACTCTACAAACTCAGGAAATCTATCTACAAACTCAAACACGCCCCTAGGGCATGGTATGCTAAGATGGACTCCTTTCTCCTCGCAGCTGAGTTTACTAGATTCCACTTAGATTAGAATGGATACATATTGTAATAGGATTATTCTCTATTTATCCTAGTTCTTTATGTGGATGACTTACTAATTACAAGGAGCTCATGATCATTCATCAAAATAGTGAAAACTACACTTTTGCATAGATTTTTAATGACAAATACGAGATTACTGCACTAATTTATTGGGATTGAAAACATTCAATTAGATTCTAATATGACTTTATCAAAATCCAAGTATTCTATTTTTTTTCTTGTGAGGTTTAACATGGTTGATTGTAAGCCAACTCCTACTCCCTTCTTGTCTGGTATGAAGCTCGAGGCTGATTATCCTACACTTATTGATGCAACTCTATATCAGAAACTCATGGGAAGTCTTATCTATCTCATACACACTAGACCTAACATATCCAATGTAGTTTGTTTCATTTCTTGATTTATGCAGGATCCACATGAGTTGCACTAAAAAGTAGCAAAGTGAATTCTTCACTACATTCAAGGTTTGCATAACTATGGGATACACTATGGATTAGGAATAGAGGTTGATTTAATCCATTTAAATATTAATTTATCCCTAATTAAATTTTTGTATTACTTTCTAGTGAAATAAAATGGAAACTTCAATGTATCAAGAAAATTATGTATGCATATAAACTAGGGTGTATATGTCAAGGTTGAAAATAATTCTTTATCCAGAAAACAATCCTTAAATGGTTAATTTATCTGATAGTGTTCAATATAAACAATCAACAAAAACATTAGCTTTTCTAGGTTTTAAAATTATTTTTACATTAAACTCTAGCAAAATTAGTGACCATGTAATAATTCACCCACTTATTATTGGTTTATACATTAAGTAATTTATATTTAATTGATTTTTATACATAAACACCTCACACCAATTCGTATTGTGATGAAAATTATTTATGGAATAAACAAGACCCAAAGAATAATTTTTAATTTTTGTATGATTATTTCTAGTAGAAGTCAAATTTTTACTGTTGTAATAAATCACATACATTTCCCACTAGATTATATTTTTATAAGAACTGATCCTAATGTAGTATTATATGAATAGATATGATGAGAAAATATACTTTACAATTAGGTCATATTAGTATTAGAGTTTTTATGAGTCTTTTCTTGATTACCTCAGAATATTATTGGCATTATTTTTACATAATAATTCACTATTTTTTTTTGAGTAGGGAAAGAATAAGTGTTCAAAATCCACTAAAGTCTTCAATGAGGTGTTTGTAGTATCATGTGTTCCTTCAAAAATTATTAAATTATGTTAGGTTATTTCATGGAATAAATTTTTAAGTGACTTAAATTTTCTTAGGATCTAATTTTATTCTTGCATCTAAATTATGTTCTCCTAAAGCACTACCTTGATCTACCAACATTATAAAAATTTTATGACTTATATAAAATTGAATTTTTTCATAATAGTGAATAATGTATACATATTTTTATTTACTTTGTCAAAATATTCTTCATACACATTAAAATTTTCCATATATACTTCAACACATTCATGGATGAGTTCAACAAATATTGAAAATAATTTCTTAAAAGTAATAGGTGAATTACATAGTCCAAAAGGTAAGAACATATATGCAAATGTTTAAAAAGGATAAGTGAATATATTATTATCTTGGTATTATTTTTATAATCGTATTTCATTGTATCCATTTAATCCATCCAAGAAGGAAACTAATTTTCTACCCAACCAAATTATCAAAAATTTAGTCCATGAAGGGTAAAGGAACAAAATCTCCCCATGTAGATTTGGGGATTTATCTACAGTCTACACTAATCCTCAATTTATCATTTTACTTAGGTAATACTAATAATTTGGAAACACATTAAATTTAATATATTGGATAGATAAACCCTATTTTTAACATTTTTTCAAATATTATCTTTGACTATGTCTCTTTGTGTAATGATTATTCTTCATTGATATTGTCTGATAGGTTTTACATTTTGTGTATATGTGATGATTATAAATTATAGTATGAATTCACTTCATTCTAATATATTCCCATGAAAATTGATTTTAATATACATGTAATATGTTGAGAAAATAATGCTCTTATTTATATAATAATCAACTCTTTATATTTAATTACTTTCCTAATTGAATCATAGTTTATTTGGTGCTTGGATAAACTAAGTGGACATAATTTTATTTACTCACCTTGAGGGATCACATTTTTGAATTTTAAATGTAATGTTGTTATAAAGGGTTTTACATTACCTTTTTCCCCTTTGAAGACACCTTTTTGAATATTTTTTATGGTCATATTCTTCCTCATAATCATTGAATAATTCTACTAGTTCATTTTCATGAATGTTGGTTGTGATTAATACTAATTAAGAAATACTTTGTATATCATAAATAATATCTAGTTCATGTAATTATAAATTATTATGAGAGTGGATGAAAGGTTTTATAGGTGATATATGAAAATATTCTTATAACTTGGTCCAATTGAAATTGTCATGTTTCTTAACCTACCAAATCATGACAATTTTAATTGGAATAAATTCCAATACTATTTACTTATATCAAGCTATAAAAACTATGACAACATTAATAGTAACCTCTAAATATATATGATATCTACTATCACAAGTTAGGGTATTCACATTATTAATTGATGTCAATGTTTATGAGTATTTTTCTTAAATACCATGAAATATACAAGGTATTAAAAAATAATATTGTAACTAGAAAAAAATACATAATGCCATCATATTTTATATCTGATTTTTGAGCCATCTACACTATGGTTTATTTTGGTTGTACACTTGATAGGGATAAAAAATTTAGTGTGTCGTCTATCATGACATTGATAATAACCCCAAAATATACCAAAACATTGAGTATATATTTTTTTATCATAATGAATATTATTATAAATGGAGACTCTAGGTCTCCATACTTAGGTGGAAGATTTTTTCTTGATAATAGAATAACTAGATTTCCATCCACCTTAAAGGTCTTAAGATATTTTTTCTTCCATCTTAGAATTTTAACACATAATTAGTGATCATTTAATTAAGTACATGTGCATCACTTATGGCTTGTAATAATGGAAGTTCAATTATTATATGTTTAATTTATTATATGAGTTTATACTCTACCTTATGTTACATTTATTGATGTGTAGTATTCCACTTATTATTATTTTTGAAATATTACTAAGAGAGGAGTAATGCGAGTTAATTATTGAGGACTTTCATCTTTTTTGCATTTCTTTAGTGAGAAAAACTTTTTCATCCTCTTTATAAGGTGTTTATATAATGGTTATAAAGTAATAGTCTATTAATGTATTTCCTAAACATGACTAAATATTTTTAGTATCCATGAAATTCATCTTGATTATTTTTCCTTAATTTAAATTTTAGTGAGGGGTTGTCTACCTATTTTATAGGTATGTCATAAGTTGAGAAGGTAAACTCGACAGACTTACTTTCTTATTTTGTTGGGACATGTCAGAAGGAACAAACAAAAAATCATGTTAATGGATTCAAAATATTTTTTATTAATTGAGTAATGATTGAGGTACCCACTTTTGTTACTTTTGTTTAGTCTTTCATGATTATTTATTTTGATGAGATATACATGATTATTTTACAATATATTATCTTTGGATTACAAACTTATGGTATCCATTCTTTTGGATGTTGTGGAATAAACCATGTCATAGCCCACATATTGGTAGGATTTACTAGAAAAATTAATTTTCGTATCGATTATAATAAAATCTTATTCCATGTCATTGTGACATAGTTAAGATCTTCCTAAGGATGTGTATGTTTTTTAAGATGATTATTAATAGGAGGTAAAAAATGAATTGATATGTGGAATGATTATTTTCTAAAATACTATAGGTTTCCATTTAATGACGAATAAAATCTTGAATAGAATGTTTATCTCTACATATTATGAAATATATGGACAAGACTTCATTATCTTTGTATTTTTATTGAATTATATATAATTTTTTAATAAAATGTACTAATATGTATGTTTTAAGGTTTGAAAATTATTAAATTATTTTACTTACTTTACTATAACCTTTTTCCAATTTAAGTTTAAGAATTATAATACTTATTCATGAGTGATTAATATAGAGTTCAATCATATTTTAAATTTTATGTCTATTCATTCCCATTTTCCTATAAGATTTTGGGATTCACGTGAGGCATCAGCTAACCCTGTAGATTGTTTATTTTTCATAATTACTCATCTAACCAATATACACATAATGTATTTATAAAGAGAAATTTATTAAGATAGTATTACATGTTTTCATCCTCTTTTTATTTCATTAAAAATATTCTATCTTTGTGATATCATACTAGATAGTAAATATGGTCTATCTAAGTGACATATGCACATATGAAATAGATAGAAGGCCACTTGATTGGGATTATATGCCAAGATATGAATTACAATTGTTTTCATCCTTGATTAATTATTTTGAATACATTTTTGTAATTTAATAGATTTATACCAAGTTTCAGGTGATGATAATTGTGGATCTTCAAAAAATTATAGTTCTTTCCATATAAGTTCTTATTTAAAACTTTTAATTTATGAATTAGTGTTACCTTTGGGTTTTTATTAGGGGTTTGATAGAAAAATATCCCTTTAGAATCTCTTTACCTAGTCATAAATTTAAACTCCTAGATTAAAACATCTAATAATTGCGTATCCATATAACAGTTTACATTAAAAACATTATCCTAAGTGAAAGTTCATATCAAGTTTCCCTTACTTCAATGCAAAAAAATTTTACCCGTTATTAATACATATGATATTTTATCTTATGGTGAAGTAAGGAATATAATTATAATGGAAATTACTACAAATTTATCAAATAGACAAATTTTGACAATGGTTTCCTAATAATATTATTTTGGGACCCAAAAATAGTGGTAAAAATTATGAGGGTAGTTTAACCTCTTCACTTAGTTAATAATATCAATCTAGGGTTGTGTCAAAAGGTTGTATGTAAAATGGGTATAAGACTTTTAATCAATAATCAAATCTATTGAAAACAGACATTTAGGAATCTAAATTAAATTAATCTCTCTAACTAAAATCAAATTGGTCATAAATTGTTGATATCAAATTTGCATTGAATCATAAACTATCATATCAAATTAAAATTAATTGAAATAAGGACCTTAATGTAAAATGCTAAATGGAAATAATGAAATGAAAAAAATTAGGATAGTTACTATAATTTTGAACACAAAACACACCTTTTAGGTTGTACAAAAAAATAAATATAAAAAATTCTAAATATGGATATGAAATATAAAGAACACTAATATATAAATACCACATCATTTTTACTTCTTCCTTAAGTGGAATGGGAAATTTTTATACCTTTGTAATATTCCTAAAAATAACTACTCAAGAAACATGAAAATTTTATAGTATTTGAACTTGTCATTAATAGATTAAAGTTCTTACAAAACATTAACAATTAAATAATAATCTAAATTTTTTCTTGCAATAGTAATCTATAACTCTACTAAAGTGAATAGTTGTATCTATAATAAAACATCTATGACCAATTCTTTGTTATAGACTAATAACTTAAAAAACTTAGTTTATAACTACATTTGTATTGAATGAGCATAAAAACATCAGCGTCCACTTTATTATGAGAATAATGTGGAGAATAATTATATTCTAATATTTTATTTTTGTTTACTTAAAATTAGTGGTAAATTTAATAACTTCATTTTCCTAAACTCCTTCATGATATCTTCGAAAATTGTGAAAATATTATCATGGAATACTAGAGTACCATAACTATATTACCTATTTATATAAATGTCTATTTTTTAGAATACTATAAATGCAACTTTATAATATATCCTGAAATAGCTTATTCAATATTCTTTTGATCTTCATGTGCATATATTTTGTACTTTAAATATTCAAATCTAGAGTTTTGTCAGCCTTGAAAGCTATATTTTGGGAGGATTTTGGAGGTTATTTTTAGTGGATACACATACCCATTATTTTATGCAACTATGGAGCTAGTCTTCTATAAGACTCTAGAGATAGTATTTATGGGAATTTGGAGCTATTTTAGGAACATAAGGTTAGTACAAAGATTGATCTAAACATGGTTTTTTAGTTCTCTAACTTATATTATCCTTGTTGAGTTCTATTTATGTGTGCATACAAATAAATTGATAGATCTATTTCCAAGTATTTTTTAGAAGTTGTTAATAAATTAAAGAACAATAAATTCTAAAGAATAGTCAAGAAATTCATCCTAGGTGTTTTTTCATATCAATTATGAGTTTTAAATATTAAAAGTAAATCCACTTTTATGGATGATAAATGGATGGAAAGAGTGGTTCATTTTTGTTCACATAATATTCTAACTTCAAAAATATGTGTTTCCTTTAGGACCTTGTCATTTGGCAAGAATTATATCCAATTGATCATGTTTTTATGGAATAATTTTTTTGATGCCACTAATATCCTTAGGGAAACTAATAGTATGTTCAATATATTTCAATCTGCCTCCACAGTCATGTTGCACTTAAAAATTTATATTACCTTCTATTATAAACTTTTCATCAACCTATGTTAACACTAAAATAAATGAAAGGTTTTCATTGGGATCCATATCATTAAATTTCCATAAATGATTAATTTTTGGTTTTTAAAAATATATACAAAGCATGAATATTTCATTTTATATTTGAATGATCATTCCTGGATAATTATAAATACATATAAATAATGTTATAACAAATGATTAGTAAGTGATTTTTTTGTAAAAAAGCATATATATCTCAACAAGGTTTGAGTTATATGCATTTTCAATAAGTGGGTGATTTCTTTTTTTAGAGAAAATCATTGAAGAATTTTATAGACATTTACTTTGATATACTATACAATGT
>JARHVA010006877.1:737500-795000 GCA_037957365.1 Torreya grandis
AATAACAATGAAATAAATCATACCCAAGCATACTCAAGGTAAAATATATGAAATTTTCTTATGCAAGTTTCTTGAGCTATTAGCTTCATAGCTGTAAAAACTAGAATATTATTTCTTGAGTCTAAGAGAAAAAAGCTACTTTATCTAAACTAAATAAAAGGTAGAAAAATTGTGAACCCTGGATACTAAGTGGGTGTGTGTGATAAACAAATTGGATAAAAACCACAATTGCCACACATATTATGGAGTTTCCTATCTAAGGATATATTATGTTGAAGTTATGAATTATTTATTTATAGTATGAATTATATGTAATTTTATCTAGTGACTACCTATACTTCTAAATATGTTTGAGAAAGCTAGGGTGTCTATCCTAGATAATTTGTATTAGTCATCTAGGATATTATAGGGAGGTGCACTTGTTAGTGTAGTGCTTTTTCCCAATGGGTTTTGTCTACACAATTGTATGGCCATTCTATGTTATTTAAGCTTCCTTAGGTTAGTTATAAAGGGTCTATAGGCTAATTATAATCAATTTTAATTAATTAATTAAGAAAATTAAGGTCTTCATAATTTTGCCCTAATTTTCCTTATATGTACCCCACTTTTCATTTTTGGAGGGTTAATGAAGAATATCTCAATCAATTGACTCATTCACATTTTTAAATAGATAGATTAGTGCATATTTTTATTCTCTTAGAATTTTGGAGCTCTTACACTACCTCACAAGATTCAACATTGCTTGCGTGAAATCTATTCATAGATTTTGGCACACTCTTTCAACACTGAAGATATTCGATGATGAGGTTTTAAGAAAAATAAAATAAAATTATAATGCTGGAGAGAGATATGTGACAACAAAATTATTGGAAAAATAGAAGGATCCTCATGTAACTATGACTGGAGGTATATTAGAGAATAGAAAGAGAGAAAGATGAGATAAACCTCCAATGGAAACTAGAGACTGTGAGGAAATGGAAAAATGATTATCCTAAGTAATTAAGGTCACCAGATATATTAAAGGAAGAATACAAGGTGGATAAAGTGATTTAGATAAAAGGAAATAAATAATGTGTAGAGTAGGTATAAGGTAATTTTAGAAATTACTTGTAAGAGATAATATTATTTAGAGAAAAGGAAGTACAATCTTGATAAGACATGCTAAAAAGTTGTAAAGAAAATTT
Source organism: Torreya grandis (assembly GCA_037957365.1). Classification (NCBI taxonomy): domain Eukaryota; kingdom Viridiplantae; phylum Streptophyta; class Pinopsida; order Cupressales; family Taxaceae; genus Torreya; species Torreya grandis. Next base: position 738,685 of record JARHVA010006877.1, read on the forward strand.
AAGTTAATGTAATGAAATTACTTCACACATGGTTTTTTCATTAAAATGATATGAATCCCACATACCTAATTTAATTACAGCTCTACACAATTGAAAATTTATGAGGTGTGATCAATGGTTTGATGAATTTAGAGTGAAGTGTCAAAATTTGAGTGCATAAACTTATAAATTGATATAAAACAAGAATTTTAGTGCATAAAAAAATATTACATAAAATTCTAAGACACTTGTAATTTCCAAGCCAAAATATCTAGTTATCTTGATATCATTCATTAGAAATGTGTCACTCAATCCATGAACATTTGTAAATCTGACCCCTTATGATGGTTTTATAGACCCTAAATAGTATTTATTCACCTAAAAAATGAAATGGTAGGTTAAGAATATGACAACTGATGATTTAAATAAGTGTGAGCTCATAAGATCCTTGAAAAATATATATCTATAATTTATATACAAAAGTAAACCAATATAAATGACTTTTCACGAGGATAAAAATAAATAGCTCAGGGAATTTAAAATGAAGAAAATATGTAAACTAGACTATCCATGATATGAATTAAATTCATCATATATTTAGAGATTTCATATGGGATTATGATCATATATTCTTAGATGTTATAATATAAATAACTTTATAGTTTTTAAACACAAACAAAACTACATGATTCATTGTAGGCCTTTGACATTTAATCCAATTTGATATTGCATAAATGTAATTCCTTAATAAGGTTAGATCTTGATTGATTATGATTAAAGTTGAAAAAGTAGAAAATTATGGAGAAATTTTACAACCTAATACAAATATAAATGCTAAGATATATGTTTTTTTAAAAATATGAATGAGTTACATGAGATTAAATGACCCAAATTATCTATATGGTGTATGGAGTGTAGTCAAGAACATCATAGAAATGATTGTACAGAAATAAAAATCCTAAAGTTATGCAAATTTTTGCTTGTCATGGGAAGTTTTATTTCCAAATTTCATTTCTTATATTAGTATAGACAAGAGTTACATAATATGTATTATAATTTTTTTAGTTCGTATAATAACGATTATAATAATTACAAAGCACTTTTGTAACTAAATGGGGACATTGCCATAAATGTATCTCTAATAGCTACACAAAAAATTGAGCAATAAACCAAGGATTTATAAGCCCATATGTGGAGATGACTTCATCTATGTAGTCTGATCCTAGATGGATACCATAGTCTCCATAGTACTTAGCTCAACAATCACCTAAGTATCAGCCTCAAGATCTCATAAGATGGATAATTTAGTTGCCTCAATACCAAGTTAGATGGACACCATCATTACCATAGCTCTAATATCCATGGAATTACATGTCTCCATCACAAAAAATAGGATTAACTTTGCATTCCACCAAGAGATAGTATGGGGAGGTGAATACCATTAATAATAATAGTGGGATTCTCTATAGAGATAGGGAGGGTACCAAGGAGGCTATAGTGGAGGATATTAGGGACAATACTATAAACAATGAAAATAACATATTGTTTTCTACCTATTTAGTGAATAAAACTAATTCACAAAAAAAAATTACAATATGTAGAGATAAATCTATCATATCTAATGCAATGTATCTAAATAGCACTATACAGAGGATTATCCAGTCTTATGAAAACATATAAATGATAACATAGTGCATAATGTGAATGTAGTAAATGTATCACCCATAATATAATATGTATATAAAATATATCACTCAAAACTAAAATAGAGAATTAGTATTTCCATGTTCAGAGATGCTAGAAGATCCCTTTAATAAGAAATATTCAAGTAAGATAAGTAACCAGACCCTATAAAAAAAAGGTTTTTTTTAAAAAAAAAAAAAAAAGTAATGTAACTACTATAAAATGTTCAAAACAAAAATTCTTTTGAATGAGACAATTTATATAAATATACACATGTGTGTATGCAAGTGTGTGTGTGTGTGTGTGTGTGTGTGCGCGCATGTGTGTGTGCATGTGTGGTTGGGTGTGGGTGTGTGTGTGAATAAATTTTGCATATTATGATAGGACATATTAGTTACAACCTTAAAAATTCTTCTACAACTTATGATCACTTTACCCCACAAAGCCGTCTCATAGAACATTACCAAATTGTTTCCTAACCTAATAAGCTACACAAAAATGTGACATGAATGAATTTATAGGGTCATGTGTTATTTGTGAAAATGAAGAACCTATGATATGTTAATTTTCAAATGGATATTGAAATGGTATGATATGAATTAAAAAATGTTTTATTCAAATTTATAATTACACTCAATATGATTCCTTAGTCCAAATGAGAGGCCATTCGATAACCTGATCTAAGATACAACCCAATCACACTAAGTGTTACATATTATGAAAGATTACATCCCATATGGAGGCTTCAATATATAGAAATAATAAAAATGATCTCAGTCTGTGAGGTGAATTTGAGTCATTGATATGAAAATTAATGAAATACACTATCCTATGGTGATTTGGAAAAAGTGAGCCTATGATGTTTGGATAACCATAAATATAATTTATAATTATTTATAGGTCCATCAAGGAGATAAAATCATAATTATTACTTTGAAAAACGCTGAGAATAAACCATATGTTCTTGCCAAGGACCCTATTTCACCATATGCATATGTCTCAATAATAATTCATTTAATGTAAGAGTAGAAGTAAAAGTGTAGGATATATGAGCTATAGGATTTAATGAATTTATAAAATAAAATTAAAAGGTTAATCAAGTGAAATATAGAGATTATTTCACATCCATATCTCTAAAAATCATGGACAAACTTCCACAGTTTCATATATAAGAATGCAAGTTTCCATTTGTGTGATCCATAATGAAATATAAAGTTTAATTATGATATTGAATGACTCAAACACATATGGACCACATAGATCCTATGCATGAAGGTATTATTCACTAAAATTTTTCATCTTATATTAGAGTGGACTTAGACATTCACATATTCAACTATGCAAGAGGATATCATGAAATAAAACTAGTGAGGATGGTTTCTTCTACTTAATGATAATTGACCAGTACTTTGAAACATAAATCTTATTGAAATTCATTTCCATGTTAGATAAACACATTCTAAATATAAATATTTAGTTTAGTGCATGAATGTTGACAATAATTTAGGGGCAAGAATAACTTGATTAATACAATAATGAAAGGAAATAATAATAAAAATATTAAGAAAAAGAAAATAGATGAGGCTAATAAATATATATTTAATTAAAAAAATTCCTCCTTTCCTTATTTTTATATTTACCAATATGGTATTTTCATCTTTGATTTTAACTCTTATTATCCCATTACTCTTTGAATTTGTTTTTCAACCATTACATTTATTCTATCTTTGTAAATACTGCTAAATAATCCCATTTCCCAATGCCAATGTTAACCCTCACCCATAAAAAATAGGTGTCTCATTGTGATAAACCTAATTAAAAATCCTTATTTAATCATGGTTTTATAATTTTTCACATTTACACTACATTTCAGATAATCTACTTCACCACTCTTAAACTCATTGGTCTCTTTGTTAGGTCTCCATACTCTGGTATAGTTAATCTCTAACTAGTCGTGGCCATAATTTTCAAACCTCCCATGCTCTATAATGAGTCTTGGACTTTTTATAATTTGAAATAATTTCCCTAGTCTCTCATGGAATTTTTCATTCTATGTTATTTTAACTATTTAATAGAACCCCAAACATATTTGTAAATGATGCAAAGCATCATAAGGTAACATAGGTTGTTAGAATTTCATAATGACCATTTTGGTATTGTATGTATGTGAGGGGTTGTGTGGGATACCATAGGGTATGTTGGATTATTTAAGAGTCTTGTAATTATGTATTGCTATCCTATCTTGAGTTTCCTGCCTAAAGATGTATTTTGAAAATTTAAATTTCTAATTAGGATTTGTTAGGTGTTTTGGATTTTGTGTGAATTTAAAATGTTGATGTAAGTTGTTAAAGGGTCCTATTTCGTCCTAGTATTGAGTGTGAAGGTTTTTTAAAATTAAAATTTATAAATAAAGCAATGTAATCAAAGAAACATACAAATTTAAATGCCACCCCATGAGGAGTGGCCTTATAAGAAGTGATCTTGAATGTTTGGTGTCATAAAATAAGAGAAATACATGTAACATGAAGAGGAGAGTAATATAAGGTTATATAAGAGTATAAATTCAAAGGATACATAGGTGTATATTCAATAAAGACAATAATAATCAATATTGAAGAGAAATCTCCCTATAGTATAAGTTTTGTGTATGACTATTTTGTATGCAAGGTGATCGATGAAAATATAATGATTTAGAGAATTTTTATGTGATTCCTTGAGACTTATGACATGTGATTAATATTTAATTAATTAATTATATAAATTGGGTTTACATAAGTATTTTTTAGGTAATAATGAATTCATCTACAATATATTCCATTTAATAGGAATTTTGTGGTAATATAATCAAGAAGGACAAGTAAGTTTTGTATGGTTAATGATTGTTTGATAAGATTATTTAATCATTTGAATAATAAAAATATTAAAGGGTTCATACTTTTTTATTTTAATCCATTTAAAGGTTCATAAATCCATATAAGTTCAAGTCTCATAAAATATTAACACATAATCCTTTTGAGCACTCAAAATTCTGTAAAATTGCATGTTGGAGCCTTGGAATGATTGTTCATGAGAAAATAGAGGTTAGAAAAGGTGAAAAAAGTAGGATAAAAAAATTTCATGTATTATAATTATTTTAAGTGGTTTAAAACTCAAAATTTCCCCTTTTTATTTCCCTTAGCCACCTACATTCCTATGTAAACCAATCCTAGGCTTTCAAGCTTACAACTAGGATAACTTTTGATTCCAAAAGTCAAAACTCTTAAAAGTTTGGATTATTGTGTGATTTGACAAGATATATAATATTTTTAAGGTTTTAAGATGTTTTAATACCATACAATATAGTCTCTAAGACTATGGGATTGAACTAGGCATAAAGAGACCTAATTGACAAGAAGGTTGACAAAGAAAAAGGACTTACATTTAGGGTAGAGACCCAAAAATTTGTGTGAAGTAAAAATGCGATAAAGGGTATTTAAAATTTCCATTATTATATTTTTAAACATAATATATTATTCACACAAGTATTCTATATTTGTGCTAAAATAGGGTTATAAGGGACCAGGCTTCAAGGAAGAAAGAGTAGTTTATTTGAGATTCCTAACCTTGAGATTAAGTATTATCATTGGATGTGTATGGGAGATAAAATATTAACGTGAATGTCCATATAATAATAATAATTTTTAGAGACAAAAATATTAGAACCATGAAATAGGCTTTTAGGCCTATGAATCTACATGAGAATAAAAAAGATTCAACCAATAAAAGAGATTGAAGTGATGAAAATTATATATGAGATATTGGTGTGTATACTATGTAGAAAGAGAGTACATAGATATATGAAGGGTTATGTGTCTTAGATAAATTGAAGAATAATATACATGTAAGGAGTCTCATGATCCTATTGAAGACAAGAGTGATCAAATACATCAAGTGAGAAGTAAATTACCTGAAAGAAGGAATCGAATCAGAGTACATAGAAAGAGATCAAAGGTATAAAATCAAAATCTCGATAGGTCAATGGGGAAAATTTGGGAATTTTTCATACATGAAGTTGTATCATAAATGTATCAAGTGGTGTAAGAGCTGCATCAAGTGGTATCAGAGCAAGTAAGATCTTGGAATAGTTTATGAGTTGAGTTATAAATGTTACTAATTACACTTTACATGAATACAATAAGCAATAAAATGATTTTTTTTTGAAACCTTGAAGGTAAGAGTTATTGTTGAAGAGTATCACTAAGAAGAGAGAAGGAAGACTCCAAAAAGAGGAGTAATTCCAAGGTGGAAAATATTTTTTAAGGATTTTCAATAGACCAAGTAGAGGATAAAACTTAGGGTGAGACACCAAGGCAAGGTGAAAGAAACTTTTTAAGTTAAGGTTAAAAAGACTTGATTGAGGGAAGATGAAGATAGTGAAGGCAAAATTTAGATAGGGATTAGCTTAGTTAGTGTACCACAATGAGATAAATAAAAAGGAAGACCCAAAGAGAAAGGGGTTGGTTATTAAATAGGAAATGAGTGAGATAGGTCAAAAGATAGAGAGGATAATGCTCTTGGTGGATATTATTCAAGAAGTGGAAATATAATGGTATGGATGGGTAATGAGGAATAAGATATTTAAGTGGCATATAAGGCTAGTCATGGAGAGAATAATAAAGATTATCATAAGAGATAATGAGAATAAAAAGAGGTTTTTATCTAAGTATCTCAAGGATGATATGAAGAATATCATGATGGATGAACAAGTTGGTAGACGAGAGAAATGTTAGAAATACCTTGACGAGAATGAGATATTCATGGAGGATGCTAAGAGGAAATAGGTAATAGAGTTAGTAAAGCAACCTAAGAAGGAGAAGATGGATGCAAACAATCTTCAAGATTTAAAATTTAATGATTTATTATCATGCATGTATGTAGGTAAAAAAGTGAATAAAGAAGACGTCTATTTTGAATACATAAGACATGAAAGCATGAAGCAAACCAAGCATGAAAAACATGATTAGTTTGAAGAAGAGATTTTTTGGGAAGAAATGTATGGAGATATAGCTAGTTATTACCCTGATAGTGAAGAGATTCATGGAGAAAGAGATATTCAAGAAGGATTTATCATTGAAGGTTTAAAATAGATAAAATTGAATCAAATAGATGGATTCAAGAGGTATGGAGATAATTAATATTAATTTGTATTACATGAAGCAATAAAAGAGATTGAATAGGAGAATGCATATAACAATTTTTTTATAATGAGTAACAAGACTAACTACTTGTCTATGAGTTTTGGGATAAATTTCAATCAGAGATGGAATATTTGTAATGTGTCATAAATAATGGAGAAAAGAGCAAAGTATATCCTAGATAAATATTTGAAGAAATGGGCACTTCATATGATTTAATGGAGTCTCAAGAGAAATAAATACATGTGGATAAGGATACATACATCATGGAAAATCAAGGTATACAAATTGATTTATAGTATGGAGTGTCTAGCTTGACACGTGATGGAGATGGATCTAAAGTGAAATATATGACATAATATATGCAAGATCACAATGAGGAAGAGGATTTTATATGGAGATGATTGATATAATAAGTTTAAGTGGACCTATTATAGTTCATAATACAAAGTGAAAATAATGTGGGAGCTATCACAAAAGAGCTAGAGGTAGAGGTAGAATCACAATATAGAGAAAAAAGATGTGAAAGATAATGAACATGTTGCCCATGGGAACACTTTAGAAAGATGAAAATGTAGGTCAAATAAATCCATACAATCAGAAACAAACAATGAGTTAAAATTAATAAGATGGATAAGCATTGACATAAGGTGAATTAAAGTATTAATCCAAGGTAAGCCTAAACCCATGAACAATATAAGCATAGAATCATGTGAGTTGATCAATGAGAAAGTATTGGTAGCTAATGATGAAACTAAAGAGAATATGATAATCTTAAGAAGATGAAATGTATTCCTAGAGAGGTTTTAAAGAAGAATAGAAAATTATTAGAATATGGAAAAGACCATGAGATCCTTGAAGACACTATCAAGTCTCATGAGTGTAATTTGGTATGTACTAAGCATTATGGTGCAAGTATGGAGATATAAGAGAGGGAGTCACTCCATGATCAAATGGGGAAAAATAAAATGAGGTAGAAGAGATCATGATAAAGGAAAAGAAAGAGGAGGATAACCATATTCCTCATAAAGGAGATGGTTGGATAAAGAAAGAATGTTTAGATTAGGACAAGATTAGTCCAAAATTGATCCAAGTAATGAGTAATATCAGTTTATCATTGAGAGAGAAAAGAGAGGGAATTATTATCCCAAAAACCTATCCAAGAATAATGTGAAGAGATGAAGAGAAAAGACTCTTGGAAGGAGAGCTACAAGTAAGTGAGCAAGAAAACAAGCAAATGAACAAATATAAATTCAATAAATAAATATATTAAATTGGTAATGTTTCATTTGAGTTTTTTAATAATTATTCATGATGATAGTAGGATAAAAGGTTGTCAAAAAGTATTTTATTATAATGAAATTGAATTGGTCAAGGGGATGTCATTTCAGGATAAGCAAGAAGGCTATGAGAATATTCATAATGAGAAAGCAGAGTATAAATGATAGGTATCAAAATAGGATATGATTAATAGTATGACAAGGGTGAATATGAATAATAATAAATTAGATCTTGAGGATAAAGGAGGAAGCATTGTTTATAAGATAAACCAGAAAGGAGTGAATAAACAAACCAAGACACATGCAGAAGAAAGATATGGAGTAGGAGTAGGAGAAGAATAATAACTATCCATTTGAAGTAGAGCATGATGGAGAGAAATTATATATAGAGGAGATATAATAAGAATAATATAAAGAGTTTTATCATATAATTTACTTCATGAAGGTAGAGGATGAGTTGACAAAGAAGTAAGACAAGGGAATGAGATAAATACAAAAGAACTAGCTGAGAATAAATTTGAAATATAAGAGGATAACTAGAAAGAGGAACATAGAAAATCATAAGAGAAAGAATATGAATGAAATGAATAAGTTAGCAAGCTAAATTTGTGAAAGAGCTCAATTTTCCCACTTAAGGAACATAATGTAGATCATCACAATGTAACTTAGGTTGTTAGAGTTTTATAATGACCATTTTTAGTCTTGTGCATGTGTGAAGGGTACTATAAGATTTTGTATGGTATTTCATATTCTTTAAGAAATTTTTAATGGTGTGTTATTAGCCTATTTTTAGTTTCCCACCAATAGAGGGTATTTAAAATTTTGAATTTCTAGTTAAGCTTTATGAGGTGTTTTGGATTTTGTTTGAAGTTCAAATGTTGATGTAAATTGGTGAAAGGTATTAGTGGGTCCTAGGAGTGAGTGTGAAGTTTTTTTCAATGTAAAAGTCATAAATAAATCAATGTAAGTAGATAAACATGAAAATATAATTTACACCCTATGTGGAGTGGCCTTGTAAGGAGTGATCTTGCTTGTTTAATGTCATAGAATAAGAGAAATGCATGTAAGGTGAGGATGAGAGTATTATAAGGTTAAAGGAGAGGATAAATTTAAGGATATGTAGGTGGATATTCAAGAGAGATAAAAATAATCAATATTTAAGAGAAGTATGTTCATAGTATAAATTTTGTGTATGACTATTTTGTGTGCAAGGTGATCCATGAAGAAACAATTGCTTTTGAGAGTTTTTGTGCAATTTCTTGAGATATATGACATGTGAGTAATCTTTAATTGTTAATATGTATATGTATGTATGTATATATATATATATATATATATATATATATATATATATATATATATATATATATATATATATATATATATATATATATATATATATATATATATATATATATATATATATATATATATATATATAATGGGTTCACATAATTATTTTCAATGTAATAATGAATTAATCTACAACACAGTCCATTCAACATCAATTATGTGGTAATATAGTCAAAAAGGATAAGTAAGTTTTGTATGGTCGATGATTGTTTAAGAAGGTTCTTAAATTATGTGAATCATAAAAATATTATAGGGTGTATATTTTTTGAGGGTATAATTTAATGGTTTATAAATAAATAAAAGTATAAGAATCTCATAAAACCTTGACACACAGTGCTTTTGTGCACTCATAATTATTTAAAATTGCATGTTGGAGTCTTGAAATGATTGTTCATGAGAAAATAGATGTTAGAAAATCTGAATCAAGGACGGGAATACCTATTATAGGTTATATAAGTATTTTAAATTGTTTAAAACTCAAAATTTTCACTTTTTATTACTCTCAGCCACCTATAGGCCTATGTAAATCAAACCTATTATTTCAAACTTGAAACTAGCATAACTTCTAATAATACTAGTAACAATTATCAAAACTTTGGATGCTTGTCTTATTTTACCAAATATAGAATATTTTTAATGTTTAATGTTTTTTCATTGTTGTACAATATTGTATCTAAGACTGTGGAATTGAACTAGGCCTAAGGAGACCTAATTGACAAGAAGGATGTCAAATAAGAATGAGGTCCATTAAGGGTTGATAGCTAAAACTTTGTGTGAATAAAATAGCAGATAAATGACATGTGAAAATGTCTTTAGAATATTTAAAAAGAAATTATATTGTTAAAACTACTAGATTTGTGCTAAAATAGTCTAGAAGGTGCTAAGCTTTAAGGAGGAAAGAGTGGTTTATTTGAGAGTCATTACCATGAGATCGATTATTATGATTGGATATGTATGGGAGATAAAATATGTAGGTGAATGGACATATGATCCCTATTGGTATATCCAATAATCTTATAACCATGAAGTATGATTTTAGTCTTTTGAATTTACATGCGAATAAACAAGCTTGAACCAAGAAAAGAGAGTGATGTTATGAAAATTGTGTATGAGATGATGGTGTGTGTACTAAGGATAGAGAGAGTAGAGAGAAAGAGATGATGGGTATTATGTCTTGGATAAAGTGAATAATATTATGCATGAAAGTATTATTATGATCCTAATGAATATAATAGTGGCCAAGTATGTCAAGAGAGAAGTAATGTATATGCAATAGGTAAGCAAATCAAAGTATATATAAAAATATCAAATATAGAAATAAAATATGGGTAGGTCAATGAAGCAACTATAGGTATTTTACCTACATCAGTAATATTACAAATTATCAATGACTTTTGATTTATTTATATCTCTGACATATTCCTTCATTATTTAAATAAGATTAAGAGAAACATAAATATCTAGTAAATGCAAATATACAAGCCACATATCACCACCTAAGACTAAAAATATTTTATTCAAATACAAATGTAAATATTATATTGTATGGTAACTTCTTATGTGTATTACTATTGGTGATATGTACTCGAAGTAGTGTGTAATTACTATCTTTGATTGCTCCATTGCATATTATTAAAGCATGATTGTAACATAAAAATAATAAATCAATAAAGATTCATTTTCAATATATCCACATAATTTATTCATAATATGACATTACTCAACCAAATAACTTCAACCACTAGCATTTTCCCAAGCATGTGACTAAGCACTATTTCTCAATGTTGACATATAACTATCTTAAAGTATAAGCACACAAATTATTACACGAAGATCATGGATGGGTGTTATAGGATGTGTAATAATTATTTTTGTCATATAAAATATTGTAATTGAACATGATTATATTCGTGAACCTATGACTGTGATGATATACTGGTCTCTAGTTAAATTAGGAATCTAGATTTCTATTTTAGATGGCATATTCTTATCTATTCTAAGTGAGCCAAACCAGCCAATTATTCTCATAATAATTATATCTATAAAAAATATTATGTTATAATAAAAATATCATGATTATCTGACAAAAATAAAATGTACTGCTTAATCATTCTCCCATCAAAAAATATATGGCTTCTTCATAATTGCCAAAACAAGTAAACTATAATCCAAGTGAGAAATATCATAAGAAGTTTCTATACTAACATTAATCTCATATATTTTCAAAATATAATTATAATAATATGGAAACATAGTGTTAATCTCAGTGTTTATTTGTATTCCATTCCATAAAACTGCCTAAAATAACTTATCAAATTATTTCATGCATCATATTAATAAAATAAACTTATTTAGCATCATTGACCCCAAGATTCATACATTAATAAGATCTAATCATGAAACCCTCAATACTCAAATCCTTCTACTCAAAAATCCAAATTTGAATGTATATATTGCAACGAAGGAATAAAAATGCGAGGTTAGTGTGCTAATTCATGATCTTTATAGTCTTATGGTTACCCAAGTGCCCCTATTGCTCTCATTACCTATAGTAAGTGATTCCTTATAGATAGTATTGAGCTTAAAAAATATATCTTATAAAATAAAGGATATATTGAGACATTTAACTTAAGCTTATAATGGTCCATATAGGCCCTTTTCTCAAAATTTCTAGCTACAAGCGATGGAACCCATAGTAGTTGTACATGATTAAAGAATCCTTATAAATAAAACTATGTTTATATCAACACATTGATAAAATTGAAATCTCACCCATTTTATTTATACCGTTACAAGTGATATAGGTAAAAAATATTAGCCACACCCTTCTTAAACCTTAAATTATGTTGTGATGGCTATCAAGATAACGGTAATTAAAGAGATGGATCGATTAATGAATTGATAATTTTCATAGTAATAAGAAATGATAACATGGAGTTATGTATAATACATTATTATCAAACATATTTATAGTTAAATATTTGAGATTTTCTTGTGTGATCTGACTAGACTATTAGTTGTTTGGTTATCAATATTGGGATACTATCATTTTTAACTAAGGCATATGTAATTTATAACTTGTATAAAGGAAAAAAAGAGGGCATACAGTTATTATACATTGGCTAGACTTGGCTGATATATCAATAGACTAAAACTACTAATGATGGTAGAGTATAGAATTTTCTATACAAGGATTTATGTCTTTTAAAGCTCCACATAATCTCTTTGTAAAATGCATTTCAGGAAATTTTCTCTAGTGACTACCTACTCTTATCAAGATGTTAGTTATTAAAAAGAACATCATTCCTACCTATACCAACATGGAGTAGTTGATTCAGTCATTATTGGGGTGTGTGTGATGTACAAGTGAATTATGATTAGTTAAGCATATGAACTTGAGCCTGAACCTAGAATATGGAGGATATAGAGAAGTAGAGTGAGAATAAAATTTTGGGATTGTAAAAAGATTTACGACAAAAAATAAGGTGAAATGAACAAGATTAAAAAATATAACTATGAATAGGATTAAGATTAAAATATAGGATGTAAAAAAGTAGGGATCCCAGAGAGAGGTTACATAAATTACATGAATTAGATAATTTGGATTTTATTCATAAAAAGCAATGAAAATAGACTGATAAATAAGAAGACACAGATTAAGATTTAGAATATATGGAATAAATTGATGAGAAAAGGGAATGTATAGTATAAACAAAGTAATTCTATGATATTCTAGATCATGGTTATAAGGAAGGATATTGTTTGGACTCGGGAAGAATATTCTATGTAGGAAGTTACACAAAATAATAGGATGATCTTAGGTTTAAGGTTGCAATTAGAATAATTAAAATACAAAGATACTTCATTGCATGAGTATGCATCCACTAAGCTAATTTTATCATCATAATTAAGAAAACAAAGTGTAGAAGAGAGGGGATCCTAAAGAGAGGCTTCACAATTTAAATAAATTAAAGAATTTGGAGATTATGTAAAGAAAGGAATCAAAAGCATGATAAAGAAGAATTTAAAGATTGGGATATAGAATATATGGAACAAAGTAAGGTGAAAAATGGAATTATAGTAGAAGTAAATAAATTATAGGATAGTGGTTTATCTTAGTTACAAGGAAGAATATTGTTTGGACTAGGGAAAGAATATTCTATAGAGGAATTTATGAATAATTAAAGGATTATCATAGGTTCAAGGTTGTAGATAGAACAACTAAAAGACATAGATCATTAATTTCATGAGTACATATCCCCATAACAAATATATTTTATGGTGAATTCCTATGTGTATCACTTTTGGTGATATTCACTTGAAGATTTGGCTATTTAATATCATTGACTGCTCCATTACAACTAATGTAAGCATACAAAGGGGGGAAATGGCCCTATATAAATAAGACATGGTAACTCAGTTGGTAGAATGGGTGGGGGGTACAATATAGATTTATTCACCATGTTTATGGGTCAACCCCCTATATATACATAAGGGATGAAACCTATCTATATATGGTGTAGTCTTTGTATATATAAATAATTAGCACTCAATTACCAATATTCTTCATTACATTAGGTATTGATATGCATTAGATTAGAATATATATTGATATATAGATGGAATTGTTGGGTGAATATTTTGTCACCAGCTAACTGATGGGCAAAATAGGTTGTTTCAACCATAGCATAAGGAGATTGATCAGCCAAATGTTTAGGTTTACCACATCAAAAGTGGAAAAATCTCTCCTCTTATCAAGTGGAGGTTCCCTGTAAATATGAGGTACTATATACTATAAATATATTATAAATAAGCTAAAAATAAAACTTAGGTGGGATAACACCATCCATTTCTCTTTTTTTAGAGATGATGTTCATAGACAGGAGGATTCTGGTGAAAACACTAAAGGCACTTCTCTTCTTTTAGAAGTGGTCTGCAGCAAACAACAACTATTCTCCTACGTCTGTGAACATCATCTCTGAAAGAAGAGAGATGGATGGTGTTCTTCTACCCCAAGTGTTATTTTCAACTTATTTATAGTATATAGTACCTCATATTTATAGGGAACCTCCCCTTGATGAGAGGAGAGATTTGTACCCTTTTGATGTGGTAAACCTACACATTTGGCTGATCATTCTCCTTATGTTATGGTTGAAAAAACCTATTTTTCTCATCAGTTAGCTGGTGATAAAATATTCATCCAATAATTTTTGGTGACTCCATCGGGGAACATTTTGTGTAGTTTGAAGCCTCAAGCTTCAAATTGAAGCAGTCCTTATCCTTATCCATTTTAGTTTTACACTTTGGCAGATCCATGGTATATAAGAAGCCAGAGATCTAAAGGTATTGTTGACCCTATATTCGAGTTGGCACAATAAAGTGATTTTTACCTATTTCCTTCTCCATCTCACCTTCAGTGAACCAGGAGTTTTCCTCCTACAAAAGTTAGGTCTCCATTACTAGGCAAAGCATCCATTTCTACTATTAGAAAAGCTTTGTCAATACATACCCCTCAAAAATTTGTTATCCCTCCCTTTAGTAGTCAAATAATGGCAGTTCAAGTCCCTTAGGGTAACTCTTTTGGTCCACTAGACCTTACTCCACCTCTACATGAACTACCTCATAGTTCTAGGAATAATTTCCCCAAGTTCTTTGGTGATGGGAGAGTTCATCCTAATGAACATATTACAGCCTTTAGCATAGCCTATGGTGTGATAGGTGTGGAGTATGAGGACGTAGTAGTCAGGTTGTTTGTGGAGACATTACAAGGTGCTACTGTAGACTAGTTCTACCATCTACAAGCTTGGTCAGTGACAAATTGGAACACCCTCAAAGCCAAATTCAAAGCCAGGTTCAAGCCTATAGAAGATGTGCATGCCTTACTAGCCCATCTCACACAAATGAAGAAAGAGCCTCATGAACCTATAATGGACTTCATTTCCAAATTTGACAAGTTGAGGAATAGGATTCCTACAATTGCTTAGTTGATAGCTGAGAATCTCAAATGTTTCTTCATCAACTCTCAGCTTCCTGAAGTGAGTTTCTTGTTGAGACGGGTTGGCCACATAGACCTTGCTACAACTCAAGATTTGGCCACTGAGATGGAATATGATCTCATCTTGGTGGGGAGGATAAGGAGATATCCTAATAGAGGTAAATCTTCTTCATCCTCTGAATATCCATCTACAAGCACCACTGATTCTATGGTGCAGAAGTTGGCAAATGAGTTGCTAGCTCTCAGAAAACAAATGGCATAAAGGATGTATGGTCCTCCTTCATACTGAGATATACCAAGGAGGACATTCCTCAATCAATCATACCAAGACAACGCTTCCAAGAATCAAGGGTAGCTAAATCATCTTCCTCCCCCTAAGGGGAAACTTGCTATTAAAGTAGCTCTAGCCAACTCAGCAGTTGGATACCTTGAAACAAAATCAAATTTTTCTTTCCAACTTGAGTTGAACCTGGAAGATGGCACTGATCTCTTTGCAGAAGACCAAGATGAATTAGCTGGTGACTCCAACATTAGTTTCCTGAATTACCATGATGAACCTAGAAATAAAGGTAAAGCATTTGATTGATCATATGCTATATTCATTTGATCCCAGTACCAGTCAACCTAGCAAGCTGATAAGGAAAAAATAGAGTGAGCTCAACCAGTAATTTCAATTGTTAAGCGAGGAACCACTCTACCTTTTCAATCAAAGGACCCGATGATCGCTAAAAAGGTAAGTACCTCAAGTATTCCTTCATCTTCTGTTTCAAATTCATAGATCAATCCTACACCCCCAAAAAACTAGAAGGATGAACTTTCTTCCTCTGTCATCAATCCTTTCCAATCATTTGACATAGTCGACCATGTCAAGAAGACCAAAATTTAAATGATTGAGTTTGAATTCTTGCAATCCAATCCTGAGTAGTTGGATAGATTAGTGGAATGTGTGAAGGATAAAGCTGTCACTGTAGGATAAGAAATTTTGAAAGTAAATTCTAGTACCCCCAAGAACACATCCACCTAGAATAACCTTTTCATTACTCCTCTTGCTACTCCTCAGAGGATAGAACCATTTTATGTCTCCCTGCTGATAAATGGACACCAACTGAACAATTATATCATAGACCTAGGTGCATATGACAATGTCATGCCTACCAAAGTGGCATAATCTCTTGGACTCACACTAACCAAGACCTTTCAGAGATGTTTCTCAATGGAGAATAAATAATTGCCACTACTGGGACAAATCAAGGATGCCCGATTTGCATTTGTGGCATTCCTAGACAAGAGAATTAAGATGATAGTCCTGGTAGCCAACGTCCTAGCCTCATATGGCATTCTTCTTAGGTGAAATTTATGTAAGGATATTGGTGGTGAGTTAAGTATGGACCTATCTGAAGTGAGGATCCCTGTCAAAGGCATCATGCAGAGGCTACTCCCTGAAAAGGAGTCAAAATATGTTGTCACTCAAATATCAGTGCATGAAGCCCAAATTCTATTTGAGTCTTCAAGCAGGGGTAATTATTTTTTGTCTACTTGAGATGTTCCTGTTACAATAGATGAAAGTCCTATAGGTGGTGATCCAAAAATTGATTCAAATAAGACATCAAAAGAATTGGTAGGGTGCAGTATAGATGAAAAAGGATCTTCCCTCTCTAATGAAGAAAAATTTGATAGAAGATCAGTTTTTGATGATGTTTGGATCATAGAATTTGATGGTATCAATTCTTCTACCAGCTCTAGAGTCAGGATTGTGTTGATATCTCCTCAAGGAGATATTTTTCCTTCTTCATACAAGTTACAATTTAGCAACACCAACAACACTATTGAATATGAATCTCTGTTACTCAGGTTGAAGGCTGCTCAAGACAAAGGTGTCAAGCTCCTTCATGCCAAAGGAGATGTTGAATTGGTGGTTTTTCAGGTCAGGAACCTACATGAAACATAGAAAAAAATATTACATCATTATCACAATCTGGTATGGGATCAAATTGAATGTTTTATATCTTTCAATAATTTTATAGTGCCCAGAGATCCTCATAATCATGCAGATTCATTAGTTGTCCCTATAACCTTCATGGTTCCTCACCTTAATTTTAAAGATAATATGTACACTATCCAACTGGTATTTCGACCAAGTGTGCCTGATAAAGCTAACCATTGGTAGGTGTTTGATGCTGAAAATCAAATCATGTGCTTCACTAGACTAGAAGAGCAACAAGTTATGGTAGTGGACCATACTATTTCCTGCCAAAGTCAAGAAAAGAAACTCTTCTAAAAGAGAACAAGGATTGATTATTTTAAGACTAGAAATCAAGTCTTGTTATGGGGCAAAAGGAGAGAACCAAAAAGAATGCACAGAAAATTTGATTCTTGGTGGAGAGGTCCGTTCACCAATAATTGCTTCTAGGGAGAAAATGATTTCTTGCTAATATATCAAGATAGAATGCCATTTTTATTATCTCACAATGGGCAGCATCTGAAGCACTTTAATTATTGAAGTATCAGATAAGTCTAGTTGTACATATGTATATTTGTATAGTCTTTAGTTCTATTTTGTATTGTTCATTTTCATTTCTTTTTGGCAACTTTATTTTTGGGTAGCATGACTCCGTAACCCAATGACATACTTAAAGGCACTAGATATTCTAGATTCTACTCCCTTCGATAATTTTTACAATTGATGGAAGTTCCCCAACTAGAGCCAACTATTGTTCCCAAAATCCATCACTCATTTTTGCAGACAACATATCAACTATTTTGGTTCTACAGGCCAAAATTCTCTCTTCCCTTCTCAAAAAATATTTTGAGCACTCCAATTCTTCAATTATTCAAGATTTTTCAGCTAAAGGACTCACATGTTCAACAACTTCAACAACTTCAATAGGTGAGCTCTCACAAAGGAACAAGTTCCCAACACTTAGGCATTTCAAGGCTGGTTCAACATTGAGGTTCAACCAAAAGGTCCATCAGCAGGCTTCAAACAAAAGATTGAACCATTGAACCATTGAACCCACATCCAAAGGTTAAAAGGTTCAATGGGTTCAAAGGTTCAACGACATCAGCAGACTTAAAGAGTTAAGTGCTTCAAGAAGGTTCAAAAGTTCAATAAGTTTGGTGGACTTAAATGAAAGAAGACTTTGAAGAAGAAAGATTGAACCGTTGAACCATTGAACCTTGAACTAAAATGGTTCAAAGGTTCAAGGTTCAATGAGTTCAATAAATTTTGAGAGACTTATAAGAACAAAGGGTTTAAAGAGCAAATAATGAACCATTGAACCTTGAACCAAAAGAGTTCAAAGTTCAAAGGTTCAATGAGTTCAATAGAAAAGAAAAGGATCCAAAAAATTTGAAGGACCAAAGGATTTTGAGAAAGAGAATGAACCATTGAACTTTGAACTAAAATGGTTCAATGTTCAAAGGTTCAAGGAAGCTTCGAGCAAAGGAAGGAAGCAAAAGGTTCCAGAGACAAGTTCTAAGAGATGGTTCAACTGAAGAGGAAAGAAAGCAATTGAATGAAGGAAGAGATTGAACCAAAGAAGTGATTAAAATAAAGAGCTGATAGGACCACCTAAACCATTTAACCATTGACCCAATAGACTCTCAAGGTTCTAAGGTTCAAGGTTCAATGTGTTTTAAGTGACCAATAACTAGTGACATCCCTGCAAATGTCAAATTCAAGGTAATGAAATGCCTATTTATTTTCATATATGACACAGAACCTAAAAATAAACTTAGTGACTAGCTGAAGAGATAGCACGAGAGCTCAGATCATGAGTAAGAGATAAAATCCGTTAAGAGAAAAGGGAACAAGAGGTAAAGACCAAAAAATATGTGTAAAACTTATTCCAGTAGGTGAAACAGTCCACCAGGTGGACATCAGAGAGCGCAAGCACTCAAGGACATGGCCTATTTTTCTCCATCAAGTAAAGGTAAAGTGGATAGCTATATAAATATTAGGAAGAGGACCAGGTGGCCTATACATTGGAGGAGACATTTGAGATGAATTAACATGCCACAATTAAGGCTGATAGCATATTTCAGCATGGCCCCTTGACAGAACTGAAAATGCATTCAAGGCATTGAATGCAGCATGGGCCATTCCATGAAATAAAATTCCATGTCTTTCTTGGCTAATATGTATTGTAATCTCTTATTTTGTGCACAAGAGATCTTTCTATGATAGAAGCAAAACTCTACCCAAATTGAAAGGCATTTCCTAAGACTTTGAGCTTAGATTGTTAATCATATTTCTTTATTTGAATGAGAAAACAAGTGACCTTTTAGAATTTGTGCTAGAATAGCTTGTGTTATTTAGGAAATTTTTCTTATGTCTATTTCCTAGAAGCATTCTTATCCATTTAATTTAACATGCAAAATTAGTAGAAGTAATCAAGAAGGTGTCCTGAAGCTGATTGTGGAGACTTTGTGCTGCCACAATTGTCTTTAGCGTGTTTGTTTTCCTATTTCTATGTAAAGGATCTTGGGACTAATTTGTGCCCCCATTGTCTTTCATATATTTAATTCTTTGGTAGTTGAGGTGGAGACTTTGTGCTACACCTCATTCTACTAGTTATTGCACCCTGTCACTTTTACTTATCACTACCAGAAAGAATTTTTGTTGTTTGCTACATACCACTTCTAAAAGAAGAGAAGTGCCCTCAGTGTTTTCACAAGAATCCTCCTACATCTGTGAACATCATCTCTAAATAAAGAGATATGGATGGTGTTATCCTACCCCAAGTGTTATTTTTAGCCTATTTATAGTATATTTACAGTATATAGTACCTCATATTTATAGGGAACCTCCCCTTGATGAGAGGAGAGATTTGTCCCCTTTTTATGTGGTAAACCTACACATTTGGACAATAAATCTCCTTATGTTGTGGTTGAAATAACCTATTTTTCCCATCAGTTAGCTGGTGACAAAATATTCACCCAACAGGAATAACCTCAATGCTTGGGCATACATCCAATGTCCAATATGATGTGTTTTATAGGGAGATCCAAATGTAGTAGATAATTAAAACCCATATTTACATAGAAGGGGCAATCTATATATCTAAACTAAAACTAGAACTAAAACTAGACATTAGACCTAACCACTACAATTGATCTATATATTTGAACTAGAATTAGAACTAGACATGGAACAATTGTATATAGATGGGGTGCCATAATATGATCATGAAGGATATATACCTACCTAATAATGATGCATTATGATAGAGATAAGGACCTAGATACCAATTTTAATAGAATAAAAAGACATAAATCAAGGTTTGATTTAAATACTTCCACATATTTTATTAATAATATGAAAATTTTCAACCTAATAGCTTCGATCACTGTCATTTCTCCAAGCATATGACTAAATATCATTTCTCAAAGTTGACGTATAAGTATCTTGAGGTGCAATCACATGAATTATTAAATGTAACTCATGAATGGGATATGTATGAGGTCCAATCATAGGTGGGTAGCATACAATAATCTAGTTGAATATGATGAGATTCTTGATCATATGGAGACAATAAGATATTGATCTCTGGTTGAATCAAGATTTTAGGTTGTTATTTTAATTGGCACATTCTCATTTATTCCAAGTGAACCAAACTAGCCACCAACTTCTCATAATAATGCTCTGTATAAAAGAAAAATAAATTATAATAAAAATAACATTATTATCCTAAAAAAATAGAGTTGACTATGTAATTGTTTTCCCACCAAAAAATACACGGGGTTCTTGGTAACTATCAACATAACTAGAATTATAATCTATGTGAGAAATATCATAATAAGTATCACTGCCAACATTATTGTCATCACTAAAATATTAAAATATATTTAAAATAGTATAGAAACATAGTGATAATATTGTGCATGTTTGCATGCCATTTCATAAATATACGTTAAATAACTTGCCCTATTTTTTCATGTGTCTTCATTATAAAAAATGTTATTTAGCATCATCTATTTGAAGATTCACATATTCATCTAATCCAATGATATGTCCCTCAATCCTCAAAACCTTATGATTGAAAATATAAATATGAATGTATACATTGCATTGAGAGAATAAAAATACCAATTTACTGGGCTAAGTCATGATCTTATGTATTCTTGTGGTCACCTAGGTCTCATTGTTGGTCTAATTATCTATATGAATTGACTCCCTCTAGATCCTCTTGATATTATATTGAATGGCCTATGAAATAATGTAAACACTCATACATATGACTTAAACAAATAATGGTGCACATAATCCCTTTTCTCAAAATGTCCATATATAATTGATGACACCTATAATAGTTATGCATGGTTGATTAAGCCTTCTAACTAAAACTATATTTACATCAAAACATACACCCAATTTATGTCTCATCCATTTTAATTGTACTATTAAAAGTGATCTATGTTTGAATCCATGACCATACCATTCTTGAACCTTAAAACATCTTGTGATGGATATCAAGATAGAGAGACTTGGAGAGATGGATTGATGAATAAATTCATAAATCAGCCCCATTAATTAAACTATATTTACATCAACCCCTAGTCCCAATTTTAGATGTACTATTACAAGTGATTTATGTTTGAATCCACAACCATACCATTGTTGAACCTTAAAACATGTTGTGATGGATATTAGGATAGAGAGACTTGGTTAGATGGATCAATGAATAAATTCATAATTTCATATAGGAAGAAGTAATGATATTAGGGATTCATATAAATTAAACTATTCATGAGTAAATTTATAGTGAAATATATGGGATTATCTAGTGTGAATTTCCTAGACTATTAGTGGTTTGATTATAAATATTACAATACTATTGTTTTCAATCACAGAGGACAAAATTTCTAGCTTAGATAAAATAAAGAATAGAAAACCTAAAAATAATAAACACCAAATTTACTTATGTGATATATCACTAGACAAAAAATACTATCAATGTTCTATTAAATAATTATCTATAAAAGGATATCTATCTTTTGAAATTACACAAGATTTATTTGTAAAAGGCATCTAAGGAAGTTTTGTCTAGTGACTACTTACTCTTATTAATATTATGGTTATTGAAAAGGCCTTGGTGCCTACCCATACCAACACGAAGTTGTCACTTCAAGTATTATGGGGGTGCATGTGATGTAGGGTTAAATGATGATGAACTTAGTAGAGAAATTTGAACCTGAACCTAGAATATGGAGGATGTAAAGAAGTAAAAGTGAGAATAAAATTATGGGATTGGAAAGTAATCTGTGACAACAAACAAGGTAGATTAAATAGGATAACCAAAACATAACTATGAATAGGAGTAAGAGTAAAATGGAGGATGTAAAATATATGGGGCTTTGAGAGAGGATATATACTTTATATAAATTGGAGAATTTTGAGATTATACAGAGCAAGGAATGAAAGGGCCTAATAAAGAAGAAGGCGTAGAATGGGATATAGAATATATGGAATAAAGCGAGGGAAAAAAAAGAAAGTATAGTAGAATCAAATCAATTAGAGGAAAGTGGTAGATCATGGTTACAAGGAAGGAAATTGTTTAGACCAAGGAAATAATATTCTATGAAATAAGTTAATTAAAATTACCTGATTATCATAGGTTCAAAGTTGTATAAATATTAATTCAAATACATAAATCATTCATTTCATGATTACGCATCCTTTAAGACCATTTTATCATCAAAAAGAATAAGTCAAGGTGAAGAGATTGGGACAAGTGTAAACTGGTTTGATTTATTTACAAATAAATTTAGTAAACATCATGTAGAGACTCATAAAATAATAAGCAATAAGAAGTGAAAATATGTTATGTTTTATTTCCAAACAAGTTATACCACACCAATAAAGACTAGTGTGCAAAATATAGTAGTAGTTATAAGAATACCAATAGTAGATTTTAATGAATGAATGTTCATTAACTTGATGCCATATGATGGGTATTTTGACCTTGGACAATATTTGTTAACCTGTGACATGAAATGGCATTTTAATGGAGTGACTATTGAGGATGTGAAAAAGTGTGAGATCTTCAAGGACTTAATAGGCCAATCTATGGAAATGATATATAAAATGGATGTTTCTTCCCTAAATATTCAATAATTAATGGAAGAATTAATAAAAAAAATTTAATATGAATAAGTGATCATGTCAAACCATTATATATATTAAATAGATTTGGTAGTGAAGTCAAGAATCAATATGGAAGTAAGATCACAAATTCTCAGATGTAATGAGAAAATTTGATTCCATTTTTTAAGATAAAGATAAGTATTCCTAGTTTGTATAGGGACTATAATCATGAATCAAGTTTACCATTATGAACTCAAGGTTCCTTACTAAAGACTTTCCATCAAATGGCTCTAAATTTAAGATGATAATAGATGCTTTTATATGAAAATTAGATGAGCTTCATGAGAGTAACATACCCAATGTAAGTCCTTGGTCCATGGAGTGTTATAAAGAATGGAATCATAGGAATTATTTCCCTAAACTAAAAATAGAGTTGTTTGATATATGTAGGGTAGTAGGGCATGTGATAATAAAATGCCATCCACTGTAGTAGTACATTCAAAAATTATAAAATATGTACCAAAATTTTTGTATGTTAGTAAATAATCACAAGAAGATTTGTAACAATATATAAGACATAAAATTAGACAACACTAATAATGTATTTGAATTCATAGCATAGTAAATATCTAATAAAAAGTATGGAACTCCAAACCCAAAGGTAGAAATGTTTAGCGTCATATAATGTGTTATTGGGTGGATGCCTTCATCACCACTGTATCAACTCTAGGATTTGTTAGGATGGATAACATGGTCTCCATAATATTATTACTACTCATCACTAAATATTACAATTCCATATCCATAATAATCAAATTGGGATCCATCATCCCCTTAGTGATATTATGGCATATATGATGGGAAAAAAATGCAAGGTTGGGGTTTACAATAAAATGGAAAAGGATACAATGGAGGGTAACATGATGGATACTGGATATATCTCAATAATGATAAAGTGAAATATCAATAACTAGCTCAATGTTATATATATGGTGAATACAATCACTTCACATGAAATTTCCCTACAAATCTTCAAAGATAAATGTATTGCATTTATTATGGAGTTTCGGGATAACATCATACTAAGGATAGTCAATTTTTGGATAAGTAGAGGATAACTTGTGTGAAACATAAATATGAAAAATTCCCACCCCAAGGAGAATAATTTCATGAAAATAATTACAAGGTAAAAGTATGTATAACAATGATTATCACATTTACAAAGGCCACATGATCATATAATTAGAAAGGTTCAATAGTCTAATTATACATACCCTAGAATATAAAAAGTCTTGATATACCAAGCATACCATGTTATTCAAAAAATACAATAGCATGATATGTTAGAGGGTGATTACATAATCATCAATGCATAGATGTATGGGAAAACTATATGTATAATGAAGCAAGATGGAGTAGTGACTACCTCGACTAACCTTTTATAACTTTTGATCACTTTCTGAAATGAAGGTGTATTGAAGAATATTATAAATATTTTTTATACATTTCTAGAATCCACACAAAGAGGTCAATAACATATTGACAAGCTAGTTTGGCATATAAATTCTAAGAAGATTTAGGTTGTTTAATCCTATATGGATATTGAACTAGTAGGCTATGAATTACCTAACATTATATTTGATTTTGGAAGATATGATCATCATTACATGCTTCAATAAAGTATACCGTAAGCCATACATTATACCTAAAGAACTAGACTCAAATATCTATACAAAGAGATTAGTTGGTTTAAGGTGAGTAGAGAATCTAAACCTAATGTTTTGTGAGTGGTAGAATATAAACTTATCCATCCAAATTTGTAGACTCAATAGTAGCTACAATTAAATAAATAGTGTTTTTCAAGACATAGGATCACAAATAAACTAGTTTTATAGTTTTAAATGGACAAATATTGGTCACCTTATTTATAATCAACAACTAGGTTAGATTTTTATTTGGTGTACAAATTAGGTGTGATAGGAATAGAATACATGAAGCCAATGAAAGAATGCGTTTTAATTTGTGAGAGAATGTCTTCACTCAGTAGTTGACTTAGATAATAACATGTTGAGTTTTTCAAGGGGAGATCATGAGGTATGCTCAATGCACTTTGTTCTTTCCAAATAATGCCAACTACCTCAATATTTTTTAACTGATGACTTTAATAAATGTATTCTACATCTAGAACACTATGTACTAAATATTGATTAGATGGTAACTGCACTAGATTATGTACTAAAAATATTTATTGTGACTTGGTGGGTACTCCATAGGATAAACCATTTATCAATGGGATGAGTTTTATGAATTATTTTTCACTTGATTTAAAATACCATAAAATTTAAGGGGAAAATGGCCCTTTTTTTAGGAAGGACAATGCCCATAAATAGACATTCATAATTATGTGGATGTATTGTCTTTGTAGGGTGTATAACCCAAATAATAGGTGCACATATTTAAATATAATCTTATAGTTCTCTCAATATCTTGGTACATTCACCATAAACATATATGAGAGATAAATATCTATCCACAAGTAAAACATAATTTCATTCAAACTTTTATTCTTGAGAATGAGAATCCTCTAGTGCATAATGCTCTGTAGATTTAAATTATTTATATGTAATGGATGACTATAAGACTTAAGTATTATGATAGTCTCATCTTCACAACAATAAGTATCTATAAATTTTAATATATCAATCTAAAATTACAAGGCAAGCAAACATAAGGAGCATATTTTCATCAAACCATGTAGAATAACTGACAAAGACTAATTATAGTAATGAAAACTTAGAATTGAACATATTTTTAAACTAGATCAATAAATGAAAGATCCTAACTCAAAAGTCGTGTATCAAATTTAAGATGAAAAACTATGAAATCTTAATATCTACAAGTAATAAGGACACCAAAAAGTGAGAGATTCCATTCCAAGTGGTCTGAACAAAATATATCAGTAACCATTAAATACGTTAGTAGGAAATATTATAATAGAATTAACACAAAAACATGAAAATTTAGGTGACTAATAGATGTATAATGAGATTTTATAATCATTTAAAATACTATGATATTACCATGATGTATTTCTAATAAAATTCATAGAATTGAAAGGGGTAAACTCCTCTTTAGGTGAAATGCACATAAAACTAAAGAAGACGACATGAAATATGAAAATTTGATTGTATATTTTAAACATTAACATTAAAATAAAAAATAAAATATGAACTATATCACATGAAATATGTAGGCGTTATATATATATTGGAAAAGGAAGAATGATTCAGCACAATAGTGTAATAGCCTAAGAAGTAAGGGGAAATAAAAGTGTGTGTGTGTATTACCATGAACTAAATGATGCTTTTATAAATTAATATTTTCGAATTCCTCTCATATATGAAGTCTTTGATTTAGTTTCAAGACATGAAATGTATTTTTTCACTAATATTCTTAGTGGGTACT
This sequence comes from Torreya grandis, assembly GCA_037957365.1. NCBI lineage: Eukaryota > Viridiplantae > Streptophyta > Pinopsida > Cupressales > Taxaceae > Torreya > Torreya grandis. The sequence goes on from JARHVA010006877.1 coordinate 765,700, forward strand.
AGCATATTCCAGTTTTAGTAAATGATTAAGCTAAAATATCATTTGCAATAGAGTGGGAATATTTTCCATATAAGGTAATGCCATTTAGGTTGAATAATTCTCTATCTATGTTATTGTGGGTGTTTTTAACTAAATTTAAATATTTCATTGGTTATTTTATTGAAGTCTACATAGATGATTGGTCTATATTTTCATTTTTGAAAGAATACTTGTCTAAGTTACGACTTATGTTGGAATAATGTCAAGCTCTACACATTGTGCTAAACCTAAATAAGTTAGTATTATTCACGCCATTTGGTGTCCTATTGAGACATGTATTATGTACGAATGGGATATTGGTGGACCAAGATAAAATCACATTAATTATTGGCATGCCACCTTCCAAAAGCTCTACTTAGGTGTGATCATTCTTGAGGCATATAGGATATTGTATGAGATTCATAAAAAGGGTATGCATTTATATCTTCTCCAATGGAGAAGTTACTAGACAAATATATAAGGTTTGAATAGACCAATGAGTGCTAAATAAATCTCATGGATCTTAATCAAAGGTTAGTCATAGCAACCATTTTGGTATTTCCTGCCTGGAGTCAACCTTTCCACATTTATGTTGTTTTCCTATATTAATTTTATGTTTTTTTATGTTTGTATAGTGTGATATTTATATCATAGGACATTAAAACTAAGGTTAAAATTTTAATTTTATATAGTGTAAAATATTAGCAAAGACAACATGAATGAAACACAACCTCCAATAGTTTCATGTGTATCATCAAATAAGTACATGAACAAGGCATTGAAAATCAATGTATGGAGAAGTGACAATCAATGATGAATCAAAATAGTTAATGATGATACACTTGAAACACTGCATCTTTCCTAAATTATTTAAAATTCCAAAATCAAATAATGTAAAATAAATACAAGTGTATTGGTGATAATATCATTCACTACATCAAACACTATCATCGAATAGATTACTTATCTTAGGCACAAAACAGAAAGCATCATATCACTAGAAACTAGTTGACATTAAGGCACAAGGAGAAATCATGCCCAACCAAATCAAATCATTCAATTCATCATGTCACATGGATTTAAGAAGTTAAAATATATAAATATTTTCATAAAGAACACAAAGACATCAAACACCATTACGAAAAAGATACCTCTCTAATCCTAGTTTAATGCAATTGGTCACTCATAGATTCCTCGATAGTTATGATGTAACTTAAGACATTGTTCAAACATAACCACAACATGGACCATGGATCATGTATTGATTTTAATCCCTATAAAATATGTACACAATGAATAAATGATAATTGGTCTAACACTTCATCAACCCATATATTATGATCTAGACCACTTTAATTGTGTATATGTCCCAAATGATAATAAGTTTACATATGATTAATAAAAATAAGAACAAGCATGATCGCTGACACTCCAACACCCTTTATGAGGATATGATAGTGAGTGAATAATCAATATTCCTACTTTAAAATAACTTAATAAGGTTATTTTCATAATACATAGTAGACATAATGATGGTGTGATCTATCTCACATAGGATGTCACAATGTTCATCAACCCTATAATCATGGCATAAGCAAAAAGACTCCCATATTGGGGGAAATATATTAAACCCTACATACCAAGGATCCCTTAATTCATTAAGATATAAATTATAAGTATAATCAAGAATACCTAGGGATCCATATTGATATGGTGGATTACATGTTACCTTGCAGTATCCTTGAGTGCATCACTAAGTAGTTCAAGCAGACCACTAAGAGTGCTCAATAGGCAAAAAAGAGGTTTTTGACATTACCTAAAATAAGATCAGGATGTGAAAGATATTTAATTATCCTGTGTTTTTGGCTTTAGAGCTCACAATAAATATTTATAAGGTCATAATTAGAACATCTTATGTGTTCTAATATTATTTTTTTCCTACTACTCTATTTTACAAAGTGTAAGTCACTAGTAGGTCCAAACAACCCAAAAAAAATATTTTGGCCTATTACTACATTTTCTAACCTTGCTTTGACTAATACCAAATATTAATAAATAAATTGTCTAGGTTTAACCAATGTTAGGTTGAGATTCAACCCCTAATCATATTGTATCCTTGCATACCTAATAATGTTTTGTAATATCTATGTTATCATGAATCTATCACAAAGTTTCATGATGGGATTCACATGGAATTCGATGAATTCCCCAAATAAATAATTTTTTACACATAATATTTTCAAAATTTGATCAATTAATGATGATCTTCCTCTTGTATAAACTCATCGAGTCTCAGACTCTTTGAGTGCACACCTTAAGGGGTGCACCAAGAAAATTATGTGTAGACCATTGGTGTTTCCCAATATTTTTATCTATTTTACCACTTTTTATCTACACATGTCTCCTAAAAACCATCCCCTAAGGTTTGCCTCCTATTTTTCACCATTCTATAGTCATTTACCACCTTCATTATCCTTTTACCTAAACTAAACCCCTTTTTCATAGTTTACATGCATATGTTGGCCACATCAACCTTTTATCATTATTGATAAATATTTCTAAGAAATAAATTCACCATAGCTAACATAGTTCATTATCTAGTTAGTTTTTTTAAATCAATTTCAATACTAGGTCAACTGGGTCGACCTTGTCGGCCAAAACTTTTAGAAGGATTTAGGGTTAAATCCACTTATATAAAAACATTCATTTTTTCATTGATAAGAGAAGAGAATAAGAAGTAAGATATATTTTTCATATACTTATCCACCATAATACTTGAGGAACAAGCTTAGGGTTTCATACTTTCTTTGGAGATACAAATATTATCTTATGGAGAAGTCTTTTGGATGAATTGATAGGTTTTTTAGCCTAAAGCTAATTTATCCTTGTCATCCTTACATACCAAAAAAACTTATTGTGAATCGCTTTGGCCAAGGGAGAGATTGAGGCATGGTGGGTTCATCTTTGAAGGAAAGTATTACAAACATTATTCCTCATTTATAAGATTAGATAGATATGCATTTGTACTTCTCTTCCATGAATTATGATTCTGTATACATTGGCATGAGTATATGTCTTTTATTCATGTTTAGTTTAAATTTTTATTACCCCCACTTTGTGCCATAAGCTTTGGTGAGAAATAGATTATATTTTTCTTTACTTGTTATTAGTTTAGTGAATATTAAAACATAGGACCTAGTTAGGTTTATTACATAGTTTTACTTTACTTGAGGATTTGTAACCCTCCTTAGTGATATTATTATACTAATATATCCCTTAATTATGTCTAATAGATCCATATTGTTCATGACTCTAATTATCAAATGTATCCCTAATCAGAAGTGTAAGTGGGATATATCTTTTTTGTACTAGGATTGATTTTTAGATCTACTGAATTTCCCATTGCATACATTATGGTAAAACCGATGTGAATCTAACCCTTGCAGGTTTTCTTTCATGCTTTAATTTATATCATTTTATTAATTTTATATAGTTTTGATGCTAGGTCAACTAGGCTGGTATAGTTATAACTTCTATGTGTAGGTTCAACACACAGTCATATCAAAATGACTCTATTCTTTATGTGCAGGTCTTCATCAGATACAAGTTATTAGATGGAATAGGTTGATGCAGTCCTCTTATTTAGTATTATATCAAAAAAATAATTTGAACCTATTTATTTATTCTTATAATAAGCATCCAGATCAATAAATTAAGTCTGATAGGTCGACTTAATCTTTGAATTAGCATCCAGAAAATAAATAAAGTCAAATAAGTTCACATAACTAGGTCATACTAGTTGACATAGTTTATACAAATTTATTTCAAGGAGATATAGAAACAAATTTTTAATCCTAATCATATTTAAAGCCACCAAGGTTTCTATCTTTTTCTCTCTATTAACTTATTACTTCTTTACAATTCTATTTTATGCAAGTTTATAGTTTTAAGAATTGCAGTCGTATAACAAACTAAATCAACTCGTTTGACTTACTTTTGTATCATGTATTCTATCTAAAATATTAATTTGACCTAGTCAACTTATTTCTTAAATACTCTTGATTATACCTAATATTAGTGACCCAATCGAATCTATTCTGTATTATTTGCATCTAGTGTCATATGAACCAACTATATTTATTCTTAATTTGGAAATTAACAACTATATGCTAGTAATTAATTCACACTTTCATTTTTCAATTGTTTGTATGCTTAGAATATCTCACATAGTCTAATTATGTAGTTTATAAAATTACCATTTAGTTTCATTATTTTTATCTTTTTTACACACATTAACAAATCACATAATATTCAAAATGCATTTAACATGTCTTTCCAAGGCCTACATACTTGAATCTCATCACCAATGGGGAAACAAACTTGATTTTCTAGACAAATATAAATAGGAGGTTAATGGTATATATTAGAAAAGAACCAATCACCTTTATCACTATTAGATTATGGAGTTAGGGGGTAGGCCCAAATACCAAGCCAATACCATTGCCAACAAAGATCCATTTCAACTTAAACATCCTAACCCATCCATAGATTGCTTTCTATTTCCCTATTTTCATAAAATTCCCTATGACACTCAAAATAACACTTTAAAATAATATAAAAACACTCAAGATGATCACTTAGTTACTATTCACTTTTCAGTTGACTGCTTTCTCTCTGATCATTGTGTTCTATATTGTAAAAACTTACATTGGCTAGTATTGGTGCAAGGTTTTGTGTTGTGTTCCCTAATTGGATCATTCTCATTTATCAAAAATTTTACGTGATTTCTTCCATATCTTGATTAAATTACATTTTAAAAACATTCCATATTCTTATCACACTATCATAATGTTCAACACAATCTCCTAAAGACTATTTTTTCCCTACCTATAGTACTAAGTCAACCTAGTTAACCCTGTACCCTCTTTTTATAGTTAGGTTAAAATACTACATCAACTTAGTTGACCCTGTAATCTCTTTTTTAATCAATTTATAACCTATATCCTTATTAGACTGTGTTTCTCCCTACCTATAGTATTAAATCTACCTAGTCGACCTTTTACTCTCTTTTTTAGCTAGGTTATAGTACTAAGTCAACCTAGTTGACCATATATCCTTATCACACTTTGTTTTTTCCTATCTATAGTACTAAGTTGATCTAATCATCCCACTACTCTTTCCTTACAACCAAGTTAATGCACTAAATTGACCTGGTCAACCTTATATCCTTCCTAGATCAATCTCATACCCTATTTACAATACTAAGTCTACCTAGTCGACCCTATACTCTTATTTTTCCCTTGGATTATAGAACACATTAATCCTGGTTGACTTAGTATCCTTTCTCTCTCTTTGATTTTTCATCATATTTATCTTCCTTAATCTTTCTCCTTTATCATGAACTTCATGTTTGAAGACAACACTGAATTGAATTCAATAATTATAGTGAGCTTTACCAAACCCAATAGGTTCTCCCATAATTAGATTTTGGATCCTACCCTAGATGAAAATAATGTTCATGTATCCACTCTCACTATAAACTATGAGACCCCTCTTCATTCCTCTTCAATTAATAATCCTCTCTTCTTATTCGGAGATCAAAATGAATTAGATTATACCCCAGAAATGCTCTTCTTCATCAATGAGTTTACTCAACATCAAGGAAAATATCCTTTTACTATTTACCATCTCATGATAAGTGGTTAAGTCAAAAATCCCCATTCACCTTCTCACATATTCTCACATAGATTTGGGGACACTAGCTTCTTTTCTTCTCAACTTCTTCACTATATTTTGACCCCTTCTCATACCATGAAATCTTCCTCTTTGATTTCCTTCACCTTCATGCCTAGTATCTCTACTACATGGTAGGTTATACATCTAGTGGGCCTCTTCCAAGAACTTCTCTTCTTAATTCTTTCACTAGTTCATCATTGGATACCCATGGTAATATTTCCTCTATTATCACTTATTCTCATCTCTCTACTAGTACATCTTTTTCCATGTCATAACATCATGTAACTAGTGCCTCACTTAACAAAAAATATTCTCAAAATAATAATAACACCCATTGTGGTACCCAAGCCACTACTATTAATTTCAATGCTTTAAAATTCCTATAATACCACTCAAACCAATCAAATTATATTAAAAACTCGTGATCAAATGAATGCTTTCCAATATAACAATGCAAATCAAATGATGCAAATGCAAACTCATCTTATCCATCTTCAAACCCACCCTCAATAGGTTCTATGGGGAATGCATAAGAAATTATCCCCCATCTCCTCATTAGTATTCCTATGATAATCTTATCCATCAACATCCCCTTATTAATAAAACATTAAATCTCCTTCAAAATTAAAATTTTACCCCTCATATTAATAATATTGATATAGGAGGCATCACTCCTACCATTAATTACAATGGGTCAACTAATCCTACTCTCCACTTAAAAACATTTAGAAATCTATGTAAATACTTGGTCATATTAAATATTTTATTGTTTCTAATATATTATCAAAGACTCTCACGAGTGATGCTTTATATTGGTATAACCAACTCAAATCTCATTCCATCACTAGTTTGGAAGATTTAGTCAATGCTCTAGTCCAAGAATTTCAAACTAGTGATCTCCCTAAAAATACCATGGCCCATTTTATTAATTATAAGAAATTTTAGACAAAAACCACATAATATTTCATCAAACTATGAAATAACTTGTCTAAAAAATGTGAACATAATATGGAAGATAACAACCTATTTCATATATTTACTAATGATCTTTTTCCCAAGTTAAAATAGCATGTCTAAACTCTCTGACCATGAATTTTAAAAGATGCCATTAACTAATAAAAGCATAAATATTTCCTCATGCATCAACTAATGTCATCCCAATAGTCTATGGGTACACTCTTGTTAATAAAAAATAAGGATCATCAAGACACTATCGATGGTGTCATCAGCGCTTATGATACCATTCATCTTTTTAAAGATATTGTTCTAATACTCCATAAAAAGATTCCCCTCCTAACCATATCACTAATCCTAATTTATATTTGACACATAACATCAATGTTCAGAAACCTTTATCTTTAGCATAATTAAAAAAAAATCTACCAATGCCTCTTACATGAGACCTTGATCCCACTCACCCCATGAAATATTGGTACGATCCCAATAAATTTTGTTAGTTTCATGATAGTTGGGGTCATTCTCATGAGACTAGTAGGTAACTGCATAATTTTATTGTGGATTTCCTTCTCAGTCCCAATTTTGAGCATGATTATATCATTCATAAAAATCAGCAAGCCTATTAAATTGCCTTCAAATCCCATAAAACACAAACTCAATATCAATCTTTGAACTAAGGTAATGCTCATTTGGCAATATATAAAGATCCTCTTTTGAATCACTAAGATAACCAAGACAAACCTACCCCTTCTACCAATAATGTGGACAGTATTCTTAACCTAACTCCTAAAGATAATGTAGTCAATATGCCTAATATGTGAAGGGTTGTCGCCTTCATTGATCCTCATCCCGTCCACACTCCTCAATTGTCTCAGACTTTTTATGTTATCCAATACTCTTATCCAACTCACTTAATAGATTTGGGGCAAGATGACCTTACATCTTTTGATGAACCAATTCCAACACCTCCATCAAATAACACTTCTCATACCATTTATACCATTCTTACAACCTATTTACCCATCACTAATGATACTCAAACTTATATCAACACTTTTTCTCAAACCACACCTGCATCAACTACTCCATTTTTTGAAGATAATCAATGAACTTATCCTCCATTAAATATTTTAAATCCTATCAATATAAATTCACATGCACTTCAATCCCTCCTTTTGAGGAATTCCCTCAACACTATGCACCTCTTTAAAATAGTACTCTTACGGGTTATGATGAATGGAATCATATTATGGAGATTACTAATCCTTCATCTCATATCCCATTTCTCAAACTTAGATGAACCTCTATGGGCCATTATAATTATCTTATGGAAATTTTGTTTGAAATGAGCATCCCTCATCCTCCCCTAGTAGGACATGAAGCTACTTTATCTGGATTAGAAGATATAATTTTATAATAGTATGAAGGGATCTCTATACATGTTGATGAAATAATGTAAACTTCTCTTTCCCTCAACTTCCCCATTGCTTCTATGAGCTTTGATGAGATTTGACTTTGTGTGGATGGTCCTCCTCTATTTATCAATGTCCAAGTTGATGATATCCAAGTCAAGCATGCCTTGATTAATGCAGGTTATGTCACTTGTTTTTCCTCGCTTAATTTTATTAAAACCCTTAGATATTTTAAATGTAATATAAAGTACACATGAATCATGTGTCAAGGCTATGATCGAAGGAAAATTCCTACCTTAGGTTATGTATGGTTCCCTATCACCATAACACCTATAACCATTCACATAAAGGTGATGATATTAAACTTTCCTCTATCCTATAACATTTTGATTGGTAGGCCATGGATTCATCACATGAGAGAAGTTGCCTCTTCTAATTTTGAATGTGTTAAATTTCCTTAAAATGGATCCATTTATAGGATTTAAGGTGACTGTAACCCTTATAATTTCAAATAATTCCAAGACTATGGTGTATTCAATATTCCCTCCCTTGAACCCTTGCCAATCATTCCATTTTGTGAATCTGAATGGTTCAAATTTCCTATCAATTCTACCCAAGATTATAATGGTCACCCTAAACTCATCATGAATATACCCCCTAACCTCTTAGATTTTGATGATGACGATGAGGCTGAGGAGAACAATCTCAAGATTATAACCTTGGATCTCTCACCTCACCTCATTTCTCAGCTTTCCCTTTCTTTGCAACCTCATTCCTATCAACCACCTAGTGATGATATACCCATTATCTTAACAAAGAATTAGCATTCCATTCATCACACCACATCAGATCATGAAGTCATCATTACTTATGCCATAGATCTTCATACACCTAATTATGAAAATGGATATAACATAGATGATCCATTCTTAGCAGGTCTTGTTTAGGCCTGAGATGCTAAAAAAATCAATCATTTGTATTTTCTTTAGTTTTTTAGTGTTTGTTCTAGCATTCCATCCTCTATAATTCCTAATTTTAGAATTTTTCCTCTTGTTCATAGGGTAGATATGGTGCTCACATCTCTATTTATTGAAGAGCCTCATAAGATTATGCTTATGGATCATGTTATGACTAGTCCCTATCGCTTTGTTAGATATTAGGACTGTTCAAACTATTTTATTCTTGAGATTATTACAACTATATTTTAGCCTTTTATGCATCTTACCCATCCCTCAATAGAGCCTAGTGTGGATCTTATTCCCATTTCCTCTCTAGTTATTATCTACCTAATTCATATGCTATTATTCCCTCAGTTGATCCTTACCTAGTCTCTCCACAAACCCCACCTTCCATTGGTGATGGTTTGCTCCCTTTATCATATCTTTCTCCTTTGTCCACCATATTATGATATTTATAAATTTTTTGGTAATTGGATTGGAGACTATTCATTATACCAATCTTCCTTATCATTTGTTTCTGCACCTATAAGTACACATTCAGAGTCTACTAATCAGCATATATGTTTCTTCCATAACATAGATAATCATTCATTTATGAATTATAATAAGTTATAGAAATATATCGACACCTTACATCCCACCATTACTTAGACCATAGACAAGGTTATACCTCCCTCAAAAGTATTACCTAAAATTTTCCATATATGGAGAGGTATATTATCTCTAGCACCAATGTTATACACATCATGTTGATTATTTTTTCATACATCAGTAGCATGTGAAATATCCCTTCATGACTATTACTTCACCTACTACCATTCTTCCCATAGGTCACCCTCACAAGAAATCTCCTCCTTCTTCCCTTATGGATCCATCACCTATGGTCCCTTTTCCACCTATCATTTCTCCACCAATGATTACCTCACTCATGGATTTCCCTTCTTATCTTCTATATTCCAATCCAATTCCTTCTCCTAAGTATCCACTACATGATATCCCTCATCATCATGATCACTCAGGATTTACTATATTTTCTATTGAGGAGATTCACCATGAAGTATTCTCTCAACTTTCCTTAAAGATTGATGAAAATTTGGTTGCAATCTGAGTTTAACTTCGTATAGACTCATAAGATCTTATGGATAATGGGTGTGGAGAAATATATTAGTATTTATGAATGAAATCATGGTGTCTTATCATTTCTTTCTTCATTTTGGATTAGATGTGTGCTCCAACATTACATTTATCTATTTTATATCATTTGACATTGTGTCAAATTCGTATCTATCTTACATGGTGACTTTTATTTGAAATTACATATTGCTTATGATGTCATTATTCTTCTTATGATCTCTTATGGACTCTTTTTTACAGACTACTTCTTCACGAGTTTCTTTCTTATGGTTCACTTTTTTTCCATGATTAATTTTTATTTTATCTCTCTAAACATGGATAATTATTATTGTGACTTGGTTATATGAACCTTGCTCCTTCGATTCATTCCTCATTTACCACATAATGATTTAGCAAACAATTAATTTCATTATAATCTCCTTTTACAGATCCACTTTGGATCTCCCCTTATTCCCCTTTATTACCTATCACAAACTAAGCATACACATGGTTGAGAATTTTGATAACATGTTGGTTCATATTTAATCCTAAGTGTTCTATCTAGTCATATCTTTAGATACTTAGCTTTCTTTAGCCTAGGCCTAAAGCTCATTCATGTGTATCACTTCATCTCTCATGATTGGTCAATCCAAGTCTATATGGAGGATGACTCCTAAAATCCATACAAAATTCAAAATCCAAAAAAATTAGCAAAAGGCAATGATATAAAAGATGACATTCAAATTTTTCAAAAATTAAATCACACTAAAAGATGTCATTCTAAACACATACCCTTTTTTCTAAAGAAAATCTTAAAACTCCATAGTTGGCTTCATGATAGAGATAAGTTACATTGGGGTGAAATAGTCTAGTAGATTAGAAAAGTATAATAAAAAAATATAGTAGTGATACCTGCTTTCTCACGTAAGTACCCAATCATTAAAATACACTAACAACTCTGTAAGGGGTCCTAATGAATTAGAAACATGTTATGGGAAGGTGGTTATATTTTACTTTTCTTGTTCAAAATAACCAACATGAGTTGATCTTAGAACCACACTTATTTTCCTATATAGCTTTGTGCCTATAATGAATAGGTATCTTTTGTATATTAATCATCACTAGTCACTTAGTGTACTTTCATGTCCTTAGTGTGCCTCATATCTCCCAAGGTCTTCTCATAAGACACCTACATTATTATTCTTACATTACCTTTTTCATTCCTTAGCACCCTAATATTTCTCCTTAAGAAATATTGTTTTGTTCACTGATCACTCCCCCTAGTCATTCTATTTTTGAGTTGTAGTGTAATACCTTGGAAAGGACCAAACCTTCCTCACAATTTAACAAATTTTCACACTACCATTCCAAACATCCCATTTTACCATATTTTCACATTTTTTTCCACCTCATTGGTTTCTCTTTGTGAGTTATAGTGTAAGACCATGGATAGGACGTGGCCTTCCTCACAAAATTTTCCAATACCTAAGTCATAATGAAATTACATGTGTTAAATATTAGATAAGATGAGATTGATTATGAGTTACACATCATTGACATGCTTCCCATCTTGATTTAGTTTATTTTATGCTTACTTCATTAATTTTTCACTTTTATCTTCTTATTTTCTGATTGCATGTAATAATTCAGCCACTTTTCTTAAATTTTTTATGCTTTTCAACTTGAATTAGTGTGATTAACTTAAGACCATTTTGCCAATTTTATTTCTCTTTTATACTTCCCAACATGATTTAGTATGATTGATTAACTTAATTGATTTATCATTAGTAATTCATGTGATTTCCATTTTATTACATTATTTTCATACATCCTAGTATGATTTAGTGTTATTTTACTTATTTTAAATTTGTGCCAATCTTTTTTCATGGTTTAAAAACATTCTACCCTCTTGTTTACCACTTTTTTGGTTTATTATACTTAGTATATTGATCATGGCCATTTATGTCCTAGTTTATCATTGATGTCAAAGATATCATGTGGTACTAGTACATAAATGATAAAGAACTTGTGTTTGATAGTTTGGAGAGATATGACACATGTGTAGTTTTGTAAAGATAAAGAAGAAGTTGTGAGGAATCCATAAACGTCTTGGTGAAATTATGGTGTGTCATTTGATCATTTAGAAAGAGTAACATGCATATTATAGCTTAAGAGAATACATAACATCACTACACATCATGAAGATATGAGTGATCCATCAAGTTTGTGCATTTTATGTAGGTAATCAAAAAGTCAACATTGGTTAAATATTTTTATGGAGTTTTTATTTATAGTGTTAGGAAGGTACTCTAGAGATTTGGAGTCTTGAAGTCTTTTCTAGTTCAAGATACAAACCTTCATAGTTGTTTTAGTAGACTATGATGGACCAGAGACCAAGCTTAACTATATTAAACTCTAGGGTCAAATAGTCAAGATGGATCTAATAGTGAGCATTTAATCAAATAATAATGATCTATGACAAACATGAAACCTATAAGATAGAGATCAACGATGAGCATTTGATCATGAAGATTATGATCCAATGGAGTGTATTGAGTCAATAAGTAATAGAGTGTTGAGATTACATGCAAAAAATTCCAAGTGGCACAAGCATGTTGACTAAATGGTGCAGGGCGTGTAGAAGGCATGTAGAGTTGCCAGTGGCTTGATCATGAAAGTGTAAATATAAGATCAACAGTGAGAGATACAAGGTAAATAATAGGAGACTTATAAGGAGTTATCTGGATCATAATTGATCTATCATTCAAGGAGCATGGGATGATTAAAAGTGTTATATGCTTTGTATTTACACAGTGACCATTGGAATTTAAATATTCAAATTTGTGATATAAAACTAGTGATGGGTTTTTGATCTATATCTTAAGCATATAGAAGAATTTGTTGTTGGAGTAAAAATAAAATTTGAAGAGTAATTCAAGGTACATCTAAATAAATTTATTATAAGGTTCAAAATTTTGTGATTTGTATATATTAAGCTTTATGGTTTACTATTTTTGTGTTCATGATGTTACTATGTACAAGACTATTGTTTGAGTAAATTATGTTTTAGCATAAGAGTGTTTTAGTGGATGTAATAATTTGAAGGTGTCTTAGAGGTCATATGGAGTAGACTAATCTATTTTAAAGTGATATTGTGTACTTTTTTTTTCATAAAGTGCTAAAGGGGTAATAGGTATCCATGAGACCTATAAGGGCTACTAAGGCCTAATTGAAAGGCATAACTACTTAAGTGTGATCCATGGGTGCTATGGCAAACCTATGAGTATGGATTTGAGATATGTCTTATCATGATATAAGTATTAAGTTTTAAGGTAAGTCTTATGGCCGACTAAGAAGATAATATTCCTGAAGACTCTATAAAGAGTGAAATCAAAGGTGATGGTTTCTAGACTTGAAGTGGATGTGTTGAGAGAGTAGAAGATAGAGATAAAGGAAAGAGATTAGAGTAAGTGTGCTCAGTAGATGGAATATATATATATATATATATATATATATATATATATATATATATATATATATATATATATATATATATATATATATATATATATATATATATATATATATATATATATATATATAATATTGAGGATGAGAGAATAAGCCTAGAGTGATCCAAAAGGGCTGTTTAGATGAATTGATATATGAGCAAGTTTGAGTGTGTGTGAAGAGTTGAAAAAGAGGAATTATACATTAGTTTTCCAATCAGATTAAAATGCAATTAGATTTTTAGATTTATTGATTTCATAGGTGTTTTGTGGGTGTTAAACATATAGAAAAAGTGGTTCCTTATTCATACTTAGGGGTGGGTGCTCTCTGTGAAGTGGGTACTTCCCTAAAAGGTCTCATGTTTATGATAATCTTATAGGACAAGTAGTCTATGTGTTTATATGATTGAGAGTGAGTTTTATATGCCAAGAGGGGGTTTCCCACATAGATATTATGTTATGTGTATGATCTTGCATCATATTTATTATTCATTATTATGAACATATTGTATGATTTGTGAATGCTTGTGGTCATTGATTAAGAGTTTGAAAGGATTACAATTGAATTTTTAAATATCTTACATCATGGATTCAACCCCGCCCCCCCACCCCCCTTAGTGATTGTAAATTGGTATTAGAGTAGAGCCTTTGTTGTAAGTTTAATTGGTTGAAGGTGATCATAGGTACAATTAAAGATAAAGATACTGATATTTTTCTTCAAGGTGAACTAATATGTGTTTTATCAAAACTCAAATGTTTAAGGTAATAAAATGAATATCTAAAATAAAATTTTAAAATATTGAATAACATGAAAGGGATTAAAAATTTATACTTGACTTCCTCTATATGTCATGAGATTCTTTCAATAATTGATAGTGTGAAGACACAAATATGAATATTAGAAGCAATAGTAGAAAAATTGTAAGTTGTGGTTGATAAAAATTTGAATCAAAGAATGGATCAATTGGAAGGTAAATTTATGACTTATATTAATACACTTTTATCTAAAGATAAGCATAATTGTAGCTATATAAAAGAATATGTGAAGGATATGTCTTGGGGTATTGATGATCAAACAAAATGGGTGATTAACATGAACAACTATAGTTATGTTTTTAATAGACACTATTATACTTGTAATGAATATGGTCACAAATATAAGGACTATAGTTACTCTCTAAGGAGAATAAATGAGGTTATCTACTACAACTAAAATTAATACGGACATTTTAGGCATGTATTGTAACAACGACATTTGAAAAAAGGACTTTCACATTTTTGACACCATCAAATGGTTCAAGAAAGACAAACCCAATATTCAAAGAAAGAAGGAGAATGCCTTAAAGGAAGAATTCATGTTTATACAAACTACCTTACATACTCAAGAGGATAAAAATAAGAAATGTTACATGAATAGTGGAGGCTTAAGTTATATAATAGGTGAAAAGAGTAATTTTATTTCTCTCAAAAAAATAATTTAGGTTCAGTAAGGTTTGGTGAAAATAATTTTGATAACATAGTTTGGAAATGATCTATAAGTTTGGGTAATGGTCATACTAGAACTAAGAATGTTCTATATGTAAAAGGTTTGAAACACAATCTTCTAAGTGTTAGCCAAATGTGTAAACAAGGAAATGTTGTGAATGTTCTTGATAAAGAGTGTGAAGTGAGAAGATCCAAGTCTATCAAATTAGTTTTAAACATTCACAAGTAAGATAACAACTTGTATGTGTTCCATGAATTCATTAAAGAAAAGTGATTCATGAATAAATTATAGGAAAGTTGGCTTTGGCATAGAAGACCTGGACATCTTAACTTTGATAATTTAGTAAGGATCATTTCAAAAAGACTAATTAGGCATATGCCTAAAATCACTAAGATTCCGCATACTATTTTCAAGGCATGCCTTTATGGAAAGCAAGTCAATAGAAGATATAAAGCTAAGGAGCATTCTACCATAGTACCATGGGAGTTCATCCACAAGGACCTTTACGAACATATAATAACTCAAAGAATTCAAGGTAATATCTAATTTATGTTATTAATTGATGACTTCACTAGAATGACTTGGATATT
Source organism: Torreya grandis (assembly GCA_037957365.1). Taxonomy (NCBI): domain Eukaryota; kingdom Viridiplantae; phylum Streptophyta; class Pinopsida; order Cupressales; family Taxaceae; genus Torreya; species Torreya grandis. The sequence continues at coordinate 781,480 of JARHVA010006877.1, forward strand.
TTTTCTTAAAGAGAAATCAAAAGCCTTTGGAAAATTTAAATCATTCAAATAACTTGTTGAAAATGAAAAAAGATCAAGAATCAAGTGTGAAAGATCAGATAAAGGAGGTGAATTTTTGTCTGATGAGTTTGATTAATTTTATGAGGAACAAAGAATTAGAATATAATACTCTAATTAGAAGACACCCGAACAAAATGGGGTACTTGAGAGGAAAAATAGAATTGTCCTAGAGATGATTAGAACCATGCTTCAAGATTCTAAACTTTTAAATGGTTTTTGGGAAGAGAATACCAATACTTATATTTATTTATTAAATATATTCTAATTTAGATCATATGGTGATAAGACTCCATATGAGCTATGAAAAAATAAGGAAGATAATGTCAAACAGTTTAGAGTGTTTAGAATCAAGTGTTTTATCAAGAGGAATGAAGATAATCTTGTAAATTTGACTCAATATCTGATGAGGGAATCTTCTTGGGTTATTCCTCCATACATTCTACTTATATATGTTTCAATAATTGAGATCTCTAATGTGAGATTTGAAGAGGTGAGTGACATCAAGAAGCCCAACGTATAGACAATTGACACTATTAAAGATGTTATTTCAAATAATTAATGCACACTTGATCAATCAGATGATGAAGAGAAGTAAGATAAGATACTAAATCCCCTTTTAGGATAATACAAAAGTATAATCCAATTTCCCAAGTTATTAGAGATGTGAATGCTAGTTTGCACACTAGGAGTAGAAGGTTGATCATTTATAATCAACAAGACACAGCTTTATTATCCAAGATTGAACCTAAAATTTTATTAAAATCTAGCAAAGATGACAGTTGGACATTTTCCATAGAGGAGGAATTTGATCAAATAGTAAAAAATGAAACATGAGATTTGGTTCCTATGCCAAAAGACTAAAATGTGATAGAGACTAAGTGGGTTTTTACAAACAAGATGAATGAGAAAGGAAAGGTCACAAGAAGTAAGGCTAGACTAGTGTGTAAAGGATGTGCTCAAGTTGAAGGGATAGATTTTGATGATATGTTTGCTCATATAAAATGAATGGAATATATTAGACTCTTTCTATCATATGCAAGTTTCAAAGGTTTCAAAGATTACCAAATGGATGTGAAATCTACATTTTTCAATAGTAACTTAGATAAAGAAGTTTATATTGAGCCACTTTATGGTCTTTTAATGACAAGTAATCAAGATTATGTTTAAAAACTAAAGAATGCTTGATATGGTCTTAAACAAGATCTTAGAGCTTGGTATGATAGATTAGATAAGTATCTATTGAACTAAGGCTTAAAAAGAGGGATAATTCATAGTAATTTATATATCAAGATAGATGGCACTCATTAATTACTAGTAGTAGTCTATGTTGATGACATAATGTTTGGTTCTAATAATGACAACCTGAGTAGAGAGTTTGCAGATTCTATGAATACTGAGTTTGAAATGTTAATGTTTGGATAACTTTATTTCATCTTAGGATTACATATTAACCAAATTAATGAATGGATATTTAGTTCATAGGTAAAATACATTGAAGATATGCTAAGAAAGTTTGACATGTTGGATTGTAAGCCAATGAGTACTCTAATGATCACTGGATGCAAGTTAAGTAAACAAGATGAATCACCAAAAGTTGATCAAAATTTATATAGATCCATGATTGGAAGTCTCTTATACTCTACCACTTCTAGGCTTGATATCATGCAAGTAGTGGGCCTTATAGGAATGTTTCAAGTTTATCCCAAAGAATCTCATTTGAAATCAGTCAAAAGTATTTTAAAATATCTCAAGAGAATAATCGAGTATGATTTATGGTACCCCAAGAGTAAATAATTTACTCTAAAGACATACACTAATGTAAATTAGGAAAGAATGTTAAATGATAAAAGGAGTACTAGTGGTGGCATCTTCTTCATGGGTGAATGTTTGGTGTCTTGGCTAAGAAGAAAGACTCTATATCTCTAAAACTACATGAGTTGAGTATATAGTTTTTTTCCTATTTCACTCAAGTAATGTGGATGAATCAAACCTTGTAAGATTATAAGGTAGGACAAAATGGACCTTGTCCTATTTATTTTTATAATACTAGTGTAATTAGTATCTCTACAAATTTTGTTATTCACTTAAGAACTAAGCACATTCCTATTAGATATCATTTATTAAGAGAACAATTAAGTAATAAAATTGTTAAATTGTAATATGTGTCTAAAAAAGAATAACTTGCAAACATTATGACTAAACCATTAACAAAGGCCACATTTGAGTATCTAAGACAAAGCTTGGGATTTATCTCCTTGTCTATGAATAATTAAAAGTTCATTTGATTATGAGGAGAATATCTTGTCATATTTTTTATATCATGAAGAAGGTCTTAGAGTTTTATATATGACAATGTGTGTATGTCACAGAGTTCATAGTGTTCTGAAGATGAGATGGTTCTATGAGAGTGCTTTGAAAAGATTCTAAACCATGATGGTTTGTAGAGGATAAAGGGAAATTATTTTGTTATGAAATCCATATGATATTTACTCATGTCTACTTAAAATTTTTAAGTTTACCTAATAAATATATGAGATCTTTTGTTGGTTTCATAATAATATTGATTATGTGTCGATAATGTTTGAAGTGTTGTTTGCATACCTAGTTCATTGAGAAGACTTATTAAAGATGATATTTTTCAGATAGAGCATGGATTTAGGAGGAGATAACTTAGATAGTTTGAGAGGATTGAAGAGATGTGAATGATGTTATGGGGATATTTCTAAGCTCTATGAGTAGTTTGTCAGGTCCAAGGATCAAAGAAGTCCAAGTTCATATTGTTGTATGACAAAGGTGGAGCAATTAATTCATATGCTTGAAAGTATGTAAGTATCATGAGCATATTAAATAGTATTTCAATTCACACATGATTTTGAGGAATGAATATTATCATGTTGAGGAAGAGCCCCTTTGTCATTAATGTCCAAGGGGGAGAAAGATCAGAATGTCAAAGTTTAAATGAGTAAGAAGTCATTGTGAGGGATTTTTTCCATCAACGACAAAGGATGAGATTGATGATCATGGTCATTAATGTATTATGTTTTCATTGATGTCAAAGAGATCATGTGGTACTAGTACATTAATGATAAAGAATTTGGGTTTGATAACTTGGAGAGATATGGCACATGTGCAAGTCTTTAAGGAGAAGAAGTTGTGAGGCATCTATAGATTTCTTGGTGAAGTTTTGGTGTTTCATTTGATCATTTAGAAAGAGGAAAATACATATAATATCTTAATATAATCTAGACCATCATTACACATCATGAAGATATGAGTGATCCAAAAAAATTATGCATTTATTTAGGTAATCAAAAAGTCAACATTGGTAAAAAAAATTCATGGAGTTGTTGTTTATAGTGTCAGGAAGGTTCTCTAAAGATTTAGAGTCTTGAAGTGTTTTCTATTTTAAGATATAAACCTTAAAATTTACTCTATAATATTGTGATGGACTAGAGACCATCAAGTTTAACTACATTGAATTTTTGGGTCAAATAGTCAAGATAGATATAATGGTGCATATTTAATTAGATGATGAAGATCTATGATAATCATCAAACCTATCAGATAGATATCAACAGTGACAATTTTATCATGAATATTATGATCTAATGGATCATATTGAGTCAATAAGTCAATAGAATGTTTAGATTACATTGGAACTACCAAGTGGTGCAAGCACATTGACTGAATGTTGTAGGGTGTGTAGAAGGCACACAGAGCTACCAACTGACATGATCATAAAAGCAAATTTATAAGATCAATAATGAGTGATGAAAAGTAAAGAACAATAAAAGTCTAAGGATATTGATGGAGTGCAATTTATCTAGATTTTAGGGAGCATGAGATGATGACAAGTTTCAGATGTTTTGTATTTACATAGTGATTGTTGTAATTTAAATATTGAAATTTGTGAAAGAAAACTAGTGATGGGTTTTTTTATCTATATCTTGAGCATATCGAAAAAATTTCCAATTGAGTTAAAATTAAATTTTAAGAGGACTTCAATATGAATCTAAAAAAATTATTATAATTTTTGAATGTTTGTAAAGTTGTAGATATTGAGCTTCACAGTTGACTATTTGTTCATTCATGATGTTAATGTGTACAAGACTATTGCTTGAGTAAATTATGATTTAGTAGAAGAACATTTTGGTGGATGTATTAATTTTAATGTCTTAGAGATCATATGAATTAAACCCATGTATTTGGAATTTGTATTGTGTTCTTGTTTTGGTCGATGAAGTGATAAAGGGGTAATAGGTATGTATGAGACCTATAAGGGATACTAAGGCCTTATTGAAAGGCGTAGCTACTTAAGTGTGACCCATGGATGATATGGCCTACCTATGAGGATGGATTTTAGATATTTATTAGTGTGGTATTAATTTTAATGGTTAAGACAAGTCATATGGCTGACAAATAAGATAATATTCATGAAGACTCTATAAAGAGTGAAAGTAAAGGTGATGGTTTTTGGATATGAAGTGGATGTGTTAAGATATTAGAAGATAGAGACAAATGAAAGAGATTAGAGGGAGTTTGATCAGTGGATGGATTGAAGTTCAAATAATATTGAGGATGAGAAAATAATCCTAGAGTTATCCAAAATAGGTGTTTGTATGCATTTCTAGTATGAGAAAGTTTGAATTTATGTGAAGAGTTGAAAGAGAGGTGTTATATATTATTTCTCAAATCAGTTTCAATTGCAATCAGAGTTATAGATTTGTTGATTTCATAGGTGTTGTGTGGGTACTCAACATCTAGAATAAATTAGTTTTTTTCATACTTAGAGGTGGATTCTCCTTGTGAAGTGGGTACTTCACTAAAATTTCTCATGTTTGTGATCATATTATAGGATAAGTGGTCCATGTGTTTGTAGGCTTGAGAGTGGGTTTTATTCCCCAAGAGGGTTTCCCACATAGATATTGTGTTATGTGTGTGATATTGCATCATCTTTATTATTCATTGTTATGAGCATATTATATGATTTATGAATGATTATAGTCATTGATAAAGAGTTTGAAAGGATTACAATTGAACTTTGAAATATATTGCATCACTAATTCACCCCCTCCTCAGTGATTGTACCTTCAACATAGTCATATTTCATTATTACATATTTCCCATCATGATATGGTGTTTAGTACATTTATTTTTAATTAATTTTTCTTTTTGAAATATTTTTTACTTGTTTATTTTTAACCATGCATGTGTACTACATAATGCTAGGAAAGAAAACACTCGACACATATTTCCTATAACATATACAAAAAAATCAAAACACATGTGATTGAAAGAAATTATTCATGAATCAACAACCATAACCAAAATATAAATCATAAGATCAACATCCAACTATCAAAATAATCTATCTCTATATATCATGTGTTTTTTTATATAAAATATAAAAACACATCTCTCTAGCTCTATGACTAGGCTCCATCATGCCTATCTCGTGGCCTATCCATGCTACCCATAGATGCCCTAGACTATCCCATTAGATTTTTAATTGTAATTATGTTTTTTGAGATGTCAACACTACTACCTATCCCTATAGGTTTGCCATTTGGGCCTATACCTATCCTAATTGGATCATGGTAGTCATATGTGTTGCTCTTGCCTAAGACAAGGCTTGATAATCCTATGTATATCCCACTCCCAATGTTATAAATGGATGAAATCCATCTTTACATGTTTTTATCTACTTCATGACCTCCCTCACCAATTTATACTAGCTCACCTGAACTAGGGTAGATGGTACCATAAGATCATCTAGACTGGTTGGGTCATTTGGTTCCAACACTCCATCCAAAATATCATAGATTAAAATCATGATTAAGTACCCCATATGGTTTCCTTTATTGTAGGGTCTAAAAAATAAAAACCTAGATAGATATCAGATCACATATATTTTAAAATCTATCTATCTATAATCATCTACATGTCATGGTGTCACCAACCACTAACTCCCCTTCTGCTCGACTGCCATTAATGGTCTCTCCATAAACACATCCACTAATCACCTAATCTATGGGTCAATTATAAATAAAATAAAATCCTAGATTAACTAATTATGAATTCCTTAGGTCTCTACTTAGTGCTGTCTCTATCAACCAGCTCTATCCTCAATTGATTATTGACTCATCCGACATGACAACTCTTATCTATGCTTGATCCTAAAGATGGCATATCCATCACTAGTATTCCTAAGGTGGTAATTTTCACTCTTTATATAGTTATTACTATGGTACTTATTTCACCATTTCATCCACATCCATGCCCTCTCCTCCACCATCTACCGACTGTCATTCAAAAACCACTCCATGGTCTCGCATGTTGTAGTATGAGCTTTGGCCTCTCGACTGGTGTTCCTCTTATTATTTACCATAGCTCTTTAATATTTCATTTCAAAAACATAGGAAATAATATAAGATCCACTGGTTTTAGGAGTCCAAAATATTCATAAATTCTTAGAAGTGCAAGAGTTGCATAAAGCATTCACACACAATAATTCTATGCACTCAAAATTATATAAAATTGCATGTTAAAGCCTTGGAATGATTGTTCATGAGAAAATAAATGTTGTAAAATGTGAAAAAATTATGATGAGACATATTACATGTATTATAATTATTTTAAGTGGTTTAAAATTCAAAATTTCCCCTTTTTATTACCCTTAGCCACCTACATTCATGTGTAAACCATACATAGGGTTTCAAACTTGCAACTAGCACAACTTTTGACTCCACAAGTTAATATTAATAAAAATTTGGATTATTGTGTTAGTTGAAAATATATATAATATTATTAATGTTTTAATTTATTTCACTACCATACAATATAATATCTAAGACTATGGGATTGAACTAGGCATACAGAGACTTAATTAACAAGAATGTTGACAATAAATGAACTTAAATTAAGGTTTGAGCCTTGAAACTTTGTGTGAAGAATAAATGGAAAAAATGGTATTAAAATATCATTAATATATTTGTAAACTTATTATATTAATCATACCTACTAGATTTTTTCTAAAATAGGGTTATAAGGGACTAGGCTTTAAGGAGGAAAGAATGGTTTATTTGAGATTCCTAACCTTGAGATTGGGTATCATTATTAAATGTGTATGGGAGATAAAATAGTTTGGTTAATGTCCATATGAGAAAAAGTGGTAGAGATGAGAAGATTATAACCATGAAAGAAGCTTATAGGCTTATGAATCTACATGAGAATGAAAAAGATTCAACCAATAAAAGAGAGTGAAGTGATGCAAGTTATGTATGAGATGATGGTGTGTGTAATAAGGATAAAGAGAGTACAAATATAGATTAATAAATATGTGTATTGCATAAAGTGAAGAAGAATATACATGTGAGGAGGGTCATGAGCCTATTGAAGACAAGAGTGATCAAGTACATCAAGAGAGAAGTAAAATAAATGAATCAAGAAATCAAATTAGAGTAAAGAGAAGGATATAAAAGGTATAAAATAAAATATAGGTAGGTAAATGAGGTAATAATAGTAATTTTACATACATAAAGTGGTATCATAAATGCATCAAGTGGTTTAAGATCTACGTCAAGTGGTATCAGAGTAGGTAAACTCTTGGAATAGTTTATGAGTTTTGTTATAAAGGATACTAATTATAAGTTACATGAATAAAATATAAAATACAATGAAAGGTTTTGGAAACATAGAAGGTGAGTGTTTGTGGTAGAGGATCATCCTTGAGAAGAGATAATAAAGAGTCCAAAAAAAGGATTAGTTGCAACATGGAAAATACTTGGATAGGATTATCAATAGACCAAGTATAGGAAAGAACCTAGGGCGAGACACCAAGGCAAGGTGAAAAAAACTTTATAAATTAAGGTTAAAAATATTTTCTTGAGAGAAGATGAAGATAGAGAAGACAAAAGCTAGGAAGGTCTTAACTGAGTTAGATTACCATAATGAGAGAAAGAAGAAGGAAGACCCAAAGAGAAATGGGCTAGTTGTTGAAGAGGACATGAATGAGATAGGTCAAAATATAGATAGGATAATGTCCTTGGTGGATATAATTCAAGAAGGGTAAATCCAATGGTATGGATGGGTAATGAGGAATAAGAGAGTGAAGTGGCCTATAAGGTGACTCATGGAGAGAAAAATAAATATTGCCATGAGAGACAATGAGAATAAAAAGAGGTTGTTATGTAGGTAGCTCAAGGAGGAGGTGAATGAGTTCATGATGGATGAACAATTTGCTAGACAAGAGGAAGGTGATAATTACCTTGAGTAGAATGAGAAAGTCTGGAGGATGCTAAGAGGAAATAGGTAATGACATTATTAAAACATCCAAATAAGGAGAAGATGGAGGCAAACAAGATTCAAGATTTTAAATTTAATGATTTATTTTCATGTGTGTATGTAGGTACAAAATTAAAGAAATAAAAAGTCCATTTTGAAGACGTAAAACATGAAAGCATGATGGAAATCAAACATCAAAAACATGATTATTTATAAGAATAAATTTATTGGGTAGGAATGTATGGAGATATAGTTATTTGTTACCCTAAAAGTGGAGACTTTCATAGAAAAGGAGATATTAAAGAAGAAGGATGCCTCATTGAAGGTATAAAATAGAAAAAATAGAAAAAACCAAATGAACTCAAGAGGTATGCAGATCATAAATATGAATTTTTATTGAATGAAGAAACAATATAACTTGAATAGGATATTACAGATAATGAAGAGTTGTTAGATGAGTAACAAGACCATCTAATTGTCTATGAGTTTTGGGATAAATTACAATCAAAGATGGAAGAATTAGAACATGACATAAATAATGGAAAAAAGGGAAAGTCTATCCTAGAATAATAAATGGAGAAATGATCACTTGGTATGATTTAATGGGTCTCAAGATAAATAAATACTATTGGATAATGATACATACATCATGCATAAGTAAGGTATACAAATTGATTTATAGTATGGAGTGCATAGCTTGACACATGATGGATATGGATCGAAAGTATAATATATGACAAAATATATGAAATGACACAATGGGAAAGAGGATTTGATAAGGATATAATTGATGTAAGAAGCTAAATTTGACTTATTATAGTTCATAAGACAAACTAAAAATAATGTGGGAGCCATAACAAAAGAACTAGACATAGAATCATAAGATAGAGAAAAAAGATGTCAAATACAATGAACATGTTTCCCATGGAAAAAATTTAATAATATGAAATTATAGTTTAGATAAGGACATAAAATCATAAACAAACAATGAGTTAAAATCAAGAAGATGGACAATCATTGGCATAAGGAGAATCAAACCAAGCAGGAATCCAAGGTAAGCCTAAATCTAAGAACAATATAAGCATAGAATCATGTCCATTGATCAAAGATCAAGTATTGATATCTAATTATGCAAGAAAAAATTAGAGGTTAAGATGAGATGATAATAAACTTAAGAAGATGTACTAGATGCCTAGAGAGGCTTGGAACAAGAATACAAAAGTAATCGAATATGGAAAACACCATGAGATCCTTAAAGAGACTATCAAGTCTCATGAGTGAATCTAATCTGATATGTATTAATAATTATGTTGTAGGTATGGATATGAAAGAGAGGGATTCACTCCATGATAAAATGGAGAAAAGAATCAATGAAGCAAAATATTTCATGATAGAGAAAATGAAAGAGGAGGATAACCATGTTCCTCATAAAGAAGATGGTTGGATGAAAAAATCATGTTTAGAGTAGGATAAAATTAATCCAAAAGTTATTCAAGGAATGAGTAAGATCAGGTTAGAATTGAGAGAGAAAAGAGATGTAATTATTAGACCAAGAACCAGTCCAAGAATAATGCCAAGAGATGAAGAGCAAAGATTCATGGAAGGAGAGAAAAAGTAAGTGAGCAAGAGAATAAGTAAATGAAGAAATAGAAATTCAATAAATACATATATTTAATAGGTAAGTTTTCATTTTAATTTTTTATAAGTATTCGTGATGATATTAATAGAAAAGGTTTCCAATAAGTGTTATATTATGATGAAATTGAATTGGTCAAGGATATGTCATTGCAAGATAAATAAGAAGGCTAAGAGAAAACTCACAATGAGAAGGTAGGGTATCATTAGTAGTTAACCAAAGAGGATATGATTGACATTATGAAAAGTGTGAATATCCATAGAAATCCATTAGATCAAGAGGACAAAGGAGGAAGCACTGTTGAAAAGATAGACTACCAAGGATTGCATATAAAACCAAGACACATGTGGAAGAAAGATATGGAGTAGGAGTACGAGAAGAATAATAATTATAAATTTGATGTATATCATGATGGAGATAAATTATATATATATAAGATATAATATTAATAAGACAAGGTGTTTTAGCAGATCATGTACTTCATGAAAGTAAAGGATGATTTGACAAATAAGTAAGGCAAGGTAAGGAGACAAATACAAAATAACTAGTTGAGAATAAATGAGAAATATACAAGGATAAATAGAAAGACAAACTAAAAAAATAATAAGTCAAATAATTTTAAAGTAAGGAATAAGTTATATAAGGCACATTTGAGTAAGATCTTAATTTTTCCACTTAAGGAACCTGATGCATATCATCACAAGGTAACATAAGTTGTTTGAGTTTCATAATGATCATTTTTGGTCGTGTGCATGTGTTAGGGGTATGTTCCGGTCTCATATGGTATGTTAGAGTCTTAAAGTGTTTTTTAATAGTGTGTTGTTATCCTATTTTGAGTTTCTCACCAAAATAGGGAATTTAAAATTTAAATTTTTTAATTAGGCTTTATGAGGTGTTTTGGATTTTGTGTGAAGTTCAAATGTTGATGTAGATTGGTGAATGGTATTATTGGGTTATAGGAGTGAGTGTTCAGTTTTTATTATTTTAAAATTCATAAATAAATCAATGTAAGTAGATAAACATGATAATGTAACTACCATGCTATGTGGAATGTCCTTGTAAGGAGTGATTTTGCATGTTTGATGTCATAAAATAAGAGAAATGCATGTAAGGTGAAGAGAAGAGTACTATAAGGTTAGAGGAGAGGATAAATTGAAGGATAATTAGGTTTATATTTAATATAGATGATAAATAATAAATATCTAAGAGAAATCTCCCTAAAGTACAAATTTTATGTATGACTATTTTGTGTACAAGGTGATCCATGAAGAAAGAAATACTTTAGAGAGTTTTTGTGAGATTCCTTGAGATGTATGACATGTGATTATTATTTATTTTTTTATTTACCTATATAAAATGGGTTCACATAAGTAATTTCTATGTAAAAATTAATTCATCTACAATATAGTCCATTCAATAGCAATTTTGTGGTAATACAGTCAAGAAGGACAAGTATGTTTTATATGGTTGATGATTATTTGAGAAGGTTATTTAATTATGTGAATAATATAAATAGTAGATGGTGAATGATTTTTAAGGGTATAATTTAAAGGTTTATAAATCCATACAAGTGTAATAATCTCATAAAACCTTTACACATAGTCCTTTTGTGCACTCACAATTATTTAAAATTACATGTTGGAGCCTTGGAATGATTATTCATGAGTAAATAGCTGTTATAAAAGGTGAGACAAGGATTTTAAGACCTATTAAAGGTACTATAAGTATTTTAAGTCGTTTAAAACTCAAAATTTTCTCTTTTTATTGATTTCAGCGACATATAAGCCTATGTAAACCAAATGTATTGTTTTGAACTTGCAACCAGTATAACTTCCAATTCCACTAGTAAAAATTATTAAAACTTTATATTCTCATGTGATTTGACTAGATTTATAATATTTTTAAGGTTTTAATTTGTTTCATTTTCATACAGTATGGTCTCTAAGACTATGGGATTGAATTAGGCCTAAGGAGACCTAATTAACAAGAAAGATGTCAAAGAAGAATGATGCCAATTAAGGGTTGATACCTGAAACTTTGCATGAATTAAAAAGGGAATAAAGGGTATCTAAAAATTTCCTTAGTATATTTTGAAAATTTTTATATTGTTAAAACCTACTAGATTTATTCTAAAATAGGGCTACAAGGGACCAGGCCTTATGGAGGAAAGAGTGGTTTATTTGATATTCTTAACCTTGAGATTTAGTATTATGATTAGATTTGTATGGGAGATAAAATATCCAGGTGAATGTCCACACGGTCCCTAGTGGTATATCCAATAAACTTAAAACCATAAAGTAGGATTTTAGGCCTATTAATTTACATGAGAATAAACAAGCTTGAACCAAAAAAAGAGAGTGACGTTATGAAAATTGTGTATGAAATTATGGTGTGTGTACTAAGGAGAGAGAGAGTAGAGAGAGATGAAGGTGTTGTTTCTTGGATAAAATTAAGAATAATATACATGAAAGGAGGCTTATGAGCCTAGTGAAGACAAGAGTGACCAAGTGTGTCAAGAGAGAAGTAATGTACCTACATGAGATAAGAAAATAAAAAGTACATATAAAAAGAACACAAATATAAATAAAATATGGGTATGTCAATAGGCAAGCATAGGAATTTTACCTACATTGGTAATATTACAAATTATCAATCACTTTTGGTTCATTTAGATCTCTTACATATTCCTTCATTATTTTGGTAAGATTAAGACAAACATAATAATCTAGTAAATTAAAATATATAAGCCACATATCACCACCTAAGACTCTAAATACTTTTCAAGAAATATTTTACTCAAATACAAATGCAACTATTATATTGTATGGTGACTTCTTGTGTGTATTACTATTGGTGATAGACACCTAAAGTTGTGTGTATTTATTGTCTTTGACTGCTCCATTGCATATGGTGAAAGAATGAGTGTAACAATAAAAAAACACATAAATAAAGGTTCATTTTCAATAAAACCACATAATTTATTCATAATATGACATCACTCAACCTAACATCTTCAACCACTAGAATTTTCCCAAGCATGTGACTAAACATTGAGTCTCAATGCTGAGGTATAACTATCTCAAAGTATATGTACACAAATTATTACAAAAATTTAATGTCTAGGTGTTTTAGGATGTGTAATAATTGGTTTTTTTTATAAAATATTGTAATTTAATATGATGATATGCTTGAACCTATGACTATGATGATATATCGGTCTCTAATTTAATTAAGAATCAAGATTTCTATTTTAGATGGCATATAATTATCTATTACAAGTGAACCAAACCATCCAACATCTTCTCACAATAATTATCTCTATAAAAATATATTATTTTATAATAAAAATAACATGATTATCATAAAAAAAAGAATGCACTGCTAATCATTTTCCCTCCAATAAATATGTGGCTTCTTGATAACTACCAACACAACTAGAATGGTAATCCAAGTGAGAAATATCATCAAAATTTTCTCTACTAACATTACTATCATCTATATAATTTGAAAATCTACTTCGAATACTATGGAAGCATAGTGTT
>JARHVA010006877.1:802500-811793 GCA_037957365.1 Torreya grandis
AGAATTTAATTAAAATCACTTGATTATCATAAGTTCAATGTTGTATAAATAATAATTCAAAGCCACAAATCATTCATTTCATGAGTACACATCCCTCAAGATTATTTTATCATCAAAAACAATATGTCAAGGTGAAGAGACATAAGTGGAAATTGATTTGACTTATTTACAAATAAATTTAGTAAGCTTCATGTAGAGACTCAGAAAACAATAGACCACAAGAAGTTATAAGACAATAGGTTTTATTTCCAAACAAGTTGCATGACACCAATAAATACTGGTTCATAAAATCTGATAGTAGTTATAAGTAAACCAAAAATGAATTTTAATGAAGGAATGCATTATGTTAACAATATATGATGGGTCTTTTGGCTCTGGACAATATTTGTTAACCTGTGACATGAAATGGAAGTTTAATTGAGTGACTATTGATGATTTGTAAAAGTGTGAGCTCAGCATGGACTTAATAGGCCAATTTATGGAAATAATATATAAAATGGATGTTTCTTTCCTAAAAATTCAATAATTTAGTGAAAAATTAATCACAAAATTGAAGATGAATAAGTGATCAATCCAAACCATTATAAATCTTAAATAGATTTGGTATTGAAGAGGATCACCAGTATAGGAGCATGATCACATATTCTCATATATAATGAATAAATTTGATTTCATTTTTGAAAATAAAGATAAGGATTCCTAGTTTATATAAGGACTACAATCATGAATCAGGTTTACCATTATGCACTCATGGTTCCTTACTAAGGCTAATACATGATAAAATGCAATTTGGGAAGAACAAATTGAGAATTCTAGAGAATTTCCATCAACTATTTCTAAAACTAAGATGAAAATAGATGATTTTATATGAAAATTGGATGAGCTTCATGACAGTGGCAAACCCAAGCTATGTCCTTGGTGCATGGAGTGCTAAAAATAATGGAATCATAGGAATTATTTCCCTAAACTCAAAATAGAGTTGTTTGATATATGTATGGTAGAAGGGAATGTGACAATAAAATGTCATCCATTATATTAGTACATTTAAAAAAAGTAAATTTTGTACTAAGATTTTTGTATGTCAGTAAATAATAACAAGAAGAGTTGTTAGGATATTTAGGACATAAAATAAGACAACACTAAGAATGTCTTTACATTCACAACATAGAATTACAAAGTAGGGAATTCAAAATCCAAAGGTAGAAATGTTCAACATGACATAAAGTGGTTTTGGGTGGATGCTTTGATCGCCACAATATAAACTCCAGGGTTTGGTAAGATTGATAACATGGTCTCCATAATATTAGTACTACTCATAATTGAATATTAAAATTCCATAGCCACAATAATAAAATTAGGCTCCATCATCCCCTCACTGATAGTATGGTAGATATGATGCTCAATAACATCATCACATCATATTTAATGGTAAAAAATGCCAATGCTACAATAAAATGGAAAATGATACAATAAAGGGTAACATGTTGGATACTAGATAGGTACTAATAATGATAAATGGAAATCTCAATAACTAATTCAGTGTTATACATGTGGTGAATACAACCACTTCATATGAACTTTCCCTAGAAATACTCAAAGGCAGAAGTATTAGATTTATTTTATAGTTTCGGGACAATACCATAATAAGGATTGTCTAGTTTTGGATAAGAAGAGGAAGGAGAAACATGTTTTTAACATAAATATGAAAAATTCCCACCTTAAGGAGAATGAGTTCATGCAAATAGTTACAAGGTAAAAGAATGTAGAGCAATGATTATCACCTTTACAAATGCCACATGATCAAATAATTAGAAAGGTTAAATATTATAATTATACTTACCCTAAAATATAAAAAGGATTGATATAGAAAACATTCCAAGTTATTCAAAAAATAAAATAACATGGTGTGATAGAGGGTGATTATATAGTCATCAATTCATAGATGTATGGCTAGATTGTCTATATAATAAGGCAAGATGGAGTGGTGACTACCTTGACTGAGCTTTTACAACTTTTGAGCACTCTGTGAAATGAAGATATATTGAAGAATATTATAAATATTTTTCATACCTTTTTAGAATCCACAAAATGAGGTTATTAACATATTCACAAGGTAGTTTGGTATGTAAAGTATAAGAAGCTTTAGGTTGTTTAATCTTGCATAGATATTAAACTAGCAAGATATGAATTGCTTAATATTATATTTTATTTTGGAATAACAATTAATATAATTTGTAGGTCTACCCAAGAATCTATTGGAATACCAACACTCAGTTAGAGTCGAACCAGATTGAACTTCACATACTATGGTAGATAAAACCTATTGTTTGATTAGAAGATGTGGAAATAAAAGTGGTTGAACAAAGATTGTGAGGTGATTTTGAAGTGATTGACATGAAGACTGACAAAAATGCACTACCTTTGTTTAATTGGTTAAAATTGGTACTATTATGGTCAGATGACCATTAACATAGTTTGAAATCAGATGGAATCACACCAAGGGGATATAATCATCATTACACCCTTGAATAAAGTATACCACAATCCATACATTATACCTAAGGAACCAGACTCAAATATATATACAAGGAGAGTAGTTGGTTTAAGGTTAGTAGAGATTCTAAACATAATGTTATGTGAGTGGTAGAAAATTAATTTCTCAATATAAAATTGCAGCCTCAATTATAACAACAATTAACTAAATAGTTTTTTTCAAGACATAAGAGCACAAACAAACTAGTTTTACTATTTCAAATGAATGAATACTGGTCACCTTATTTATAATCACCAACTAGGTTAGAAGTGTATTTTGTGTACAAATGAGGTGTGATAGGCATGGACTACATGAAGCCTATGAAAGAAGGTATTTTACTTTGTGAGACCATGTCTTCATTTAGTGGTTGACTTAGATAGTAACATGTTTAATTTATTAAGGGGAGATCATGATGTATGCCAATTCACTTTGTTATTTCCATATATTGTCAATTACATCAATATGTTTTAACTAATGACTTGAATAAATTTATTGTACATCTAAAACATCACGTGATAAATATAGACTAGAGGGTGAGTGTACTAAATTATCCACTAAAACTATTTGTTGTGACTTGGTGGGTAGTCCATAGGACAAAGTATTTATTAGTGGCATGAGGTTTGTGAATGGTTTTGCGCTTGATTTAAAATACCATAAATTATCAGGGGACAATGGTCCTTTTTTTAGGAAGGAAAATACCCATAAATGTAAATACATAAGTGTGTAGATGTATTGTCTTTATAGGGTGTATAAACCAAATAATAGGTGCACACATTTAGATATACTCGTAAAGTGATCCTAATATCCTGGTACATACACCATGAATGTAGATGAGAGATAAATATCTATCCATAAGTAAAACTTAATTTCATTCTAAATTTTGTTCTTGAGGATGAGAATCCTCTAGTGCATAATTCTCTACAGATTAAAATTATTTTTATGTTATGGATGAGTATAAGACTTAATTACTATGACAGACTCATCTTCATAGCAATATGTAGCTAGAGATATTAATCTATCTATCAAAAATTACAAGGCAAGCAAACATAAGAATCATATTTTTCATCAAACCATGCAATAAGATTGTAGATGATGAATAATTGATAAATACCAATTATAGTAATGAGGACTTAGACTTGAAAATATTTTAAAACTAGATCAAGAAATGGAAGAGCCTAAATCAAAATTCATATATCAAATTTATGATCAAAAAGTATGAAATCTTAATATCTAGGGGCAATAAGGACACTAAAAATTGAGAGATTCCATTCCAAGTGGTTTGAATGAAATATATCAGTAACCATTAAGTAAGTTAGTAAGAAATATTATAATAAAAATGACACCAAATCTTGTGACTTTGGGTGACTAATAGATGTATAATGGGAATTTAGAATAATTTAAAATAATGTGATATTACTATGATGTATTTCCAATTAAATTCATAGAATTGAAAGGGATAAACTCCTCTCTAGGTGAAATGCACATAGAACTAAATGAGTCTACATAAACTGTGAAAGATTGACCATATAGGTTAAACCCTAAAATGAAACTAAAAATTAAAATATGAACTAGATCACATGAAAGACATAGGCATTATATACACAGTTGAAAAGGAATAATGATTCATCAAAATTATGGCATAGCCAAAGAAGTATGGGGAAATAAAATTATGTGTGCATTACCATGAACTAAATGAAGATTTTATAAATTAATATTTTCCAATTCCTTTCATATATGAAGTCTTTGATTTAGTTGCAAGACATAAAATGTACTCTTTCACTGATGTTATTAGTGGGTACCAGTAGATTCCAATTTCAGTAAAGGATTAATCCAAAATAACATTTGCAATAGAGTTGGATTTTCCATATAAGGTAATTTCATTTAGGCTGAATAATTCTCTACCTATGTTATTTAGGGTGCTTTTCGCTAGATTTAAATGTTTCATTCTTTTTTTTGAAGTTTACATAGATGATTGGGCTATATTTTCATTTTTAAGGAAAACTTATCTAAGTTACAACTTATTTTGGAGCAATGTCAAGCTCTACACATTGTGTTAAACCTAGAGAAGTTATTATTCTTCACACCTTTTGGTTTCCTATTGAGAAATGTATTATATAGGGATGAGATATTGGTGGACCAATCTAAAATCACATTAATTATTGGAAAGCCACTAACCACAATATCTACATAGGTGTGATCATTTTTTGGGCATATAGGATATTATATGATATTCATTAAAAAGGTATACAATTATATCTTCTCCAATGGAGAAGTTACTAGACAAAGATAAAAAGTTTAAATGGACAAATGAGTGTTAAATAAAGTTTATGGATCCTACGTAGAGGTTATTCATAGTACCCATTTTTGTCTTTACTACCTAGAGTCAATCTTTCCACATTCATGTTGTTTTCATATTTCAATTTCAAGTTTGTTTGTGTTTGTATAGTATGATATTTATATCATACGAGATTAGAACTAGGGTTAAAATTTCAATATTATAGAGGGTTATCTATGAATAAAGGCAACATAAATATAAGACAAACTCTAATAGTTACATTGTATCATTAATTAAATACAGGAGTAAGGTATCATTTATCAGTTTTTGTAGGAAAATGAGTGAGAGTGTTGACTAACACCATGTAGTTTAGGATTCTTGATTAACATGTTTTCCTATTTTAGTTTTAGGTTTGTTTGTGTTTGTCTAGTGTGATATTTATATCATAGGAGATTATAAATAGGGTTAAACATTTAATGTTATAGAGTGTGATCTATCAAAAAATCCAACATGAATAGAACTTAGCCTCTAATAATTACATGGGTATCATCAATTAAGTATAGGAATAAAGAACTGAAAATCAATGTATGAAGAAACAACAATCAATGATCAATCAAAATCATTAATGATGATATACTTGAAACATTGCATCTTTCCCAAATTATGTCAAATGATAAAATGAAAGGATGTACAATAAATGAAAGTGGATTGGTGAGAAGATGATGCACCGAATCCAAAAATATCATCAGATAGATCACTTTTTTTAGACACAAAATAAAAAGCATCACATCACTAGTAACTAGTTGACATTAAAGCACAAGGACAAATCACATGCAACAAAATAAACACATTCAATTCATTATGTCACATGTATTTAAGGAGTAAGAATATAAGCCTAGGGGCATAAATAAAATGAGGACATAACACACCATTGTAAACAAGATACATATATGATCTTAGTTTAATTCAATCAATTATTAAGAGATTTCTCGATAGTTATGATGTAACTAAAGACATTATTCAAACAAAAATACAACATAGACCATGCATCATGAATTATTTTTAATCCCTCTCAAAGATGCACACAATGAATAAATGAGGATTGGTCTGACACTTCATCAATCCACATAGCATTTTCTAGACCACGTCAGTTTCATCTGTCTCAAAGGATAATAAGTTTATCCATGATTAATAAGAAGCATAAGAATGATCCATAACACTCTAACACCCTCTATGAGGATTTGATACGTAGTAGAAATAATGAAGGTGTGATATATCTCTCATAAGATGTCATATTTATCATCAACCCTGTAATCATGGTACATGAATAACAAGACTCCCATCTTGGGGCAAATCTCTTCTACCATAAAAAGCTAAGGATCCCCCAATTTATTAAGATAAAAATGATAAATTTAATAAAGAATACCTAGGGATCCATATTGATATGGTGGATTACATGTTAGTTTGAATTACGTTTGAGTGCATCACCAAGAAGCTCAAGCAGACCACTAAGAGTGCACAATAGGAAAAAAAGGAGTTTTTGACATTACCTACAACATAATGAAGATGTTTGAGATATTTAATTTTCATGTGTTTTTATATTTTAATCTCAAAATAAATATTGATAAGGTCTTGAACAGAATATCATGTGTGTTCCAATAATTTTTTTCTATCCTATTACTCTATCTTACAAAGTGTAAGTCACCAGTAGGTCCAAACAATGCAAAGGAAATATTTTGGCCTATGACTGCATTTTTCAACCTTATTTGGACCAAG
Source organism: Torreya grandis (assembly GCA_037957365.1). Classification (NCBI taxonomy): domain Eukaryota; kingdom Viridiplantae; phylum Streptophyta; class Pinopsida; order Cupressales; family Taxaceae; genus Torreya; species Torreya grandis. Next base: position 809,085 of record JARHVA010006877.1, read on the forward strand.
ACTAAGTATTACTACATAAATTATCTAGGTTCAACTAATGGTAGGTTGATATTCAAGCCCCAATCATATTGCATCCCTACATACCTAATAATTTTTTACAATATCTATGGTATCATGCATCTATCATAAGTCTCATGATGGGATTCACATGGGAGTCCATGAATTCCCCAAAATAATAATTATATACCCAAAATTTTCAAAATTTTAACAACTGCTAATGCTCTTTATCTTTTAGGAACTTGTTGAGTCTTAATATCTCTAAGTGCATGCATTAAAGGGTACATCAGGAAAGTGATGGGTAGACCATTGGTACATCCTAAGATTATTTTCTATTTTGCCAATTGTTATCTACACACTTTTCTTTTGAAAATGAACCCCTAAGCTTTACCTCCTATTTTTTACCTTCCTCTAGTCATTTACCACCTTCATTATCCATTTCCATAACCTAAATCCCTTTTCGGTAGTTTACATGACTATGCCAGCCACATCGACCTTTTATTACTATTGATAGAGCTTACTAAGACCTAAGTCAACCATCATTGATATAGTTCATTATCTATTAGTTTTTTGTCAATTTTAATACTAAGTCAACCAAGTCAACCTTATCAGATAAAACTTGCATAAGGGTTCAGGTTTATACCTACCTATATAAACACATTAATTTTCTGATTTATAAGATAAGATAATAAGAATTGAGATATATTGTGCATCTACTTATCCACAATTCTACTTAAGGGACAAGCTTAGAGTTTCATACTTTTTTTGGAGATACAGATATTGTATTATGGAGAATAATTTTGGAGGCATTGATAGGTTGTGTATCCTATATCTTATTTATCCTTATCATCCTTACATACCACAACAACCTCTTGTGAAGTACCTATTGACCAAATTTGACTGTTAGGTCAAATTGAGGCACCCTTAGTTAGAAACATGGTTTTTAGATGTTTTAGGGGTCTAATACATATGTCACAAGGTGTTTTATAGGTTAATTAAGGTCATTTTATGTTATATTATCCTTTTACTTAGTCATTTTAGTTATTTTGTGTCATTTAGAGGTTAAAAAGGTGCATTTAATGACTTATATGACCCATGGGGAAGTTTGACACATGGGATAAGATCATGTTATGTTTCTTAAGATTATAAAATCTCAAATAAACATTTAATTTCTCTATAAGGGTCATTTTTGGCCCAAAATGGTTATGCTCCTTTTTCACCCTTCTTGGCAAGTAAAAGTAATCTTTAGTTTTGTACTTGGTACAACCAGAAGAAAAAGTTTCAGATGAAATGCATTGGGGAGGTTAAATTAAAATTAAACACCTTAATTTATATCTAAATATTTTTAAGGATGGTGGCCTATGCTTCATGAACCATAATCATGAAGTTGATTATGTTTTTTTACCTGCTAATATGTGTACCCTGTAGGTTTTTCCTTGGTTTGAGAAATTTCATATAAAATAATTATTTAATATTCTTTAATATTATGTTTGAATCATTATATAATTCCATATATGTTTATTTTCATTTTTCAAGTTGATTTGAAGTCCAAATGACTCAATTAATAGGAAAGTGTCACCATGTGAGTTTCAGTCAAAGATCATTATTTGCAGGGTGTTTGGTTCTCAAAAGAAGATTCATAGGAATGTGATGTGATTATTCACATATTTTAATGACATATTTATAATCTTCCCCTCATGTATAGTCTCATAACACCATGTTTGTACCAAATTATTCAGTCTTGTCTTTCTCACAGTCTACTCCTTGCTCATTCTTACTTGTAACCATGTTGGTCAAGTGTATAAAACATGTTTAGTGTGTTCATGGAAGTATATTATAGGTATAAATAGGTTTTATATTTGTTTATAATCATGAAATAATAAGATGAAACCAAGTGACACCATAGAAAGCATAGAAAGATAGTCAATACAACACTTCTATAGTCATTTACCATTAATGCACCTATAGGTGCCTTCATGGGGATCAGTCATGTTGAAAGGCGAGTATTTATGTTAAAATATATTTTAATGGTAATATAAGCATAATTGAAGCCATTGGAATGGATCCAACCTCATTAAATCTCATAAACCTTGTATATTGGTCTAAGTTCCCTCACCACCTCTACAATGAAATACACACCTACATGTGACATCAAAAGATATATGAGGGTCTTTAAACAGAGAGGATTAGAAAGTTTTGAAATTTATTTAGGATATGGTATGGTTTTGAACATCATGAAATACTTATTTTAATTGATAATTTGATAGATAAAGTTGAGAATCGCTTCCAAAAACAAGATGACTGTTTTAAGGCTTTTGTCTCTAAAATTGTAAAATAGAGTTCTTCAAGGTTTTGTTTACATATTTTTTACAATTTTCTCAATTAATTTTATACCTCCTATTATTTTTTCCAAAAACCCATACATAGGATAAACACTTCATAAAATTTTAAGGGCAGAGAGCTAATGAAGGTTGGTGGTTTGGGGAACTAAAATTGCCTACAAATCACTAAATTACTTCAATATTGTCTACAAGACTGTGATAAAAAAGTGACCTTGCACTGCATGTGATAGTTATAGATCATGAAAACATAGGATAATTGATTCCAAATTTTTCAAGTGACACTCATGATCTAAATGACTATCAAAATAGGATGATAAGTGGTGTCATGTTCCTCATACCCACCTCTAGTCCATACATTGAGGAAATGTTG